>PVJO010021225.1:0-30790 GCA_004026905.1 Hystrix cristata | reverse complement strand
ATATAAGGTTCCTTAGTACACTAAGCAATATCTGGACTCTGGGGCCAGAGACCAAGTCTTAATTATCTTTCTAACCCTCGTGGCCATGAATGCAGTACCCGGCCCAGGCTGGCCCACAGCGAGCTCTGTCACACTGAGTCACAGAGCCCTGTCGTCAGTGCCCCACTCCAAGACAGCAGAGCCCTGCACAAGTCTGGTCCAGGACGACTGCTCCCAGCTAACTCATTTTATTAAACAAGCTTTGCTGGCCGGTTATGTCTTCATGGGTGATTCGGTGTTTTTAGGAACAGGTGCTTGGCCTGGCCGTGGCCCTGGCTGGTGGGAGGCAGCTCAGACCAGCGGAGTCGCGAGGAACACTCCCTCCGCCCAGGCTTCCTCGTGGCCCCGCCCCTGCTGTTGTCACTGAAGATGCTCCTCAAGCTCCTGAGCTGTGTTTTCCCTCTGTGACCTCTCCCTCCAGCCTGCCATGCACACTGGAGTCTAAAGCACTGTGTCCACAGCCTTCACAGACTGCTCGAGGGACCCAGACCCTGGCGCTGATCGAGGGCATAAGTCTCTCATTAAGGACCACACCACCAGGCAGAGCCTGCTTGCCACCAAGAGCCTTCCAGCCAGAACAGAGGCGCTTGTGCATCTCCTAGAGAAAAGCCTCTTGGCCTGACCATGCCTTGAGTGGCACCGAGATGTGTGGTTGAGAGGCGACGGGATGGAATAGGGTTGAAGCGACCCGGCGCTCATCCGTGGTTCATAGCAGAGTGTCTGCAAGATCAAGAGTCTGACTGTCATGCGCAGTGGGAAGGGCTGTCCGGTGTGCGCTCTGGGAGGGGTCGGCGGGTGTGTGGACAGGGCGGGAAAAGCCAGAACCGCATGCAGACATCGCAGCAAGGAAACCCTCAGGACATCCATAGTTTCGTGGTTGAGACCAAGGTTGCTATCTCGGGGGAAGGAGAGAAACTGAGGGGCAGCATGCAGGAGAAACAGCCCCACTCATCCTTTGACAAAAGGATTTGGTGACAGCTTTCTTTACTAAAATATGTTGAGCATTTACTACGTATCTTACACTGTCCTAAAAAGTGAAGATATACTAATCCTTTCATTTTTACAACTAATCCATGAACAGGGTCCAAATATTATCTACATTTGACAGATGTGGAAACCGAGGTCAGAGAAGTCAAGCGACCTGCCCCAGGTTGCCCAGCTCCTGAGCAGGAGCAGGAATTCAGCCCCACCTGCAGGTCTCTAGACATCGCACTCTCGCTAGCTTCATACTTTGCTTCCCCTTCTACCGGGCTGCCACCCAAGAAGCGGCTCACGCTCCCTGCAGCCCGTGCCTGGCTCCCCGTGAAAGGCTCTTCTAGGTCGGGGACAGCGCCCTTCCTCCTCCTGGCCCGGGACGGGCGCTTCCCACGGCCTGGCCAGGACAGCAGAGACACCCCGCCTGCCCTCCCACAGCCCGTCTCCACCCCGAGCTGGCCCTGAAGTGCTGTTTGTTGCCTCAGCCTGCGGAGCTCCTCTGCAGTGATGAGGTCTGCTCCCAGCTTCCAAGTGCCTCCTTCCTTCAGGCTGGAGCATCAGAAGTGAGTAGTGAAGGCCGGTGCAGCTCAGTGGTAGGGCACTTGCCAGGTGTGTTCAAGGTTCTGGGTTCAATTCCCGACACACTAAAAAGGAGGAGTGATGTGGACAAAGGCTAAATGCTCCTTCCAGATAGCCAGCCCAAACTCTCGCCCCCCTTACTTCCATCTGGACCTGCGACGCAAGCCTTTCAGCGAGGCTGGCTACTAGAAGCCGCGTCTGCTGACCCTCACTCCTGGAAGAGGCTTCCCCTCATCACACCTGCCCGCTGATGAGTGCTTGTCAGTTCCAAGACTCCAAGTTCCCGAGCTCGTGTGTGCTTAACCCCTCACTTCCTGTTGAGACAGGGCAAGGTGGTGCCCAGCAGAGGAAGGGAAGTGCCCTGTTTTATGTGGACAGTGCCCTATTCCGTGAGGGTCAAATGGCAACAGCCAAAGCCCTGGCTCTCCAGAGTCTTGGTAAGTTTTCAATGACAGGACCAAAAACGAGGCAGAGGATGAGGTTTGGGAGGGTCTTCTAAAGCATGTAGGGGAGTGTTCTGTGGAAACTGTCAAAATACACAAATATGTACATGCCGATCCCTAATACGTTCCAGAAAAATGCGTATATAGATCCATAAGGGGCCATGATGAGGATGTTTACAGCAATGCTGTTTCTCAAAGGGGCTACTTTGAAGCAGTCTGTCTGTTCCCCCCTCTCTAGGGGGATGAATATGCAGAAGGGGCTGGAACACCGTTCATCATCAGGAGCAAGCATATTGACGGGGCATCCTAAAGAGCAGTGCTGAGCGGAAAGTGAAAGAAAAGAGAGGACCAGAGTGTGTTGCCCTCATGTAGCTGGAGAGATGCACGAACTACTTTATGAGGACTTAGTCACGCTCACATCCGGCAGTGGAAACTCACTGGCAGCAGAGAGGATAGTGGAAGGGGGTGTAAGCGGGGAATGTTGATAAAGGGGCTAGATGATGATGCATATTATTTGCATGACGCCGTTTGATCAGGTGGTAATGGAGAGGGTAAATAATTTGGCCCTATGCACCCAAAATTAAAAAAAAGAAAAGTAAGTGCCAAGGGTTTCATTGAAGTTTGTTTTAATTATTTGTTCATGCTGTTGTCTGAATGTGATGTATATCGAAAACAGAAAAAAGGTAGCACAGAGGATCCTGGACTAATTATCAGAGCCCTTTTCTTGCATGCATCCCTGTATTCTTGGAGTCTCCAAGCCTCAGTGCCTGACCCTCATTGACTAGAAGTATTTACACTCTTCACTGTCCTGCAGCATCCTGAGGCCCTGTTGGCAAGCCATCCGTACAGGCCAAGGGACGGGTCAGGTGCTGTCTGGAGAAAATGTCTCTGCCCAGCGCAGGCACCCAGGAAACATGACCCTGTCTGGGAATGCAGCCCAGCCGTGGTCATTTCCGAGGCTCCCAGACGGCCCTGCGACGCCAGCCTTCAGGGACGTAGATTTCACCATCACCATTTCTCTGCACTTGTGATAGTCTGTGCCCGTTGCTAAGTAGACGAGGTGATAGGTTCATTCGTTTGGCTGATTTAATCCTTCCGCAGTGTAGACAGCCCATGTGTTACACCACAGTGTGCCCCATACACGTAGAGTACGTGAGGTTATTATCTGTCCGTTTGTAAAGGCTTAGCCGTGACTGCACCAATGCTGCAGGAGCTCATGGCTGATTTTATTTCTTCTGCTCTTGGGATGTTTGTTAATGGAATATTTTTTATGTCACAACAATGAAGAGGCATGAATTCACAACAGGGAGGGATGAGCTCTATGAGGGGCTTCTTATGTATAATTCTTTAAAATGAATGCTCTTTTAATTCTTTAGAGTGGCGCGCACTGTTATACACTAGGATGTATATGGGAATATTAGTTTGATTTATATGACTATGGTGTGTGAGTCAATAAATATTTAAATGAAATGGAACCGGTCATTTAGAAGCACTATGATATGTTCCTAGAACTGCCTAGCCACAACAATTTAATATTTCCCTTTTTTGCTCTAACAAAATTAAGTATATGTATCAAAACTTCACACTGATACAGTCACGATTATACCAGTCTCTGCCTGTTTCTGAAGAAAATTATGACTTGATTCTAAAAGCAAAATTCCCAGTAACATGCCCATTTGTCAAGCCCAGCATAGCACATTTGAGGTTTGCCCGCAGTGAGCTGATACGAAAGACCTTGCAAAGGCTCAGCCGTGAGGGAGCTTTCAGTGCAAAGAGAATCAAACGCTTCGAGTCTCTGGTGCTGCGATTTCTCAGTCAGAGGGATCTGCTGAGATGAAGGTTTATTCTGATGGGTTGTTCTGCCTCCTCAATAGAATTAGAGATTTGAGCAGTGAAGATTCTGTTTCCCTTCATCGCCCGCAGCATCCCTGCTGCTGTCCCGGCTGCCCGTGAGAGCACCATAAATCAGTTTCATTTCAGGGAAGGGATTATCGATTTGCTCATTGGGACCTCCTTCCCCCTCCGGGGCACACTTTGGTGGGAAATTGCAGCTTCCTTTGTGCAGTATATCTTAGCCAATCAAAAGGACGGCTTGTGCTTACCTGATTTATACTGAAAGGTGATACGGATGAGTGATTTCACACTGCTCATCCTGCACTGAGTGTAATCAAGAGATAAAAGCTTGAGCAGCTACATGCGCCGGCCAGACTTCATCAGAGTTATTTACTGCGTTCCTGAGGCAGGGACATTTGATCAGTTTAGATGGAAGAACTAACAGAGTTAAAGGCAACACATCTGTGTTTCATTTTGCATTTAAAGCTGACTAACATTTAAATTTTGCTGGAGCTATTAATTTGGACCTTTGTGATCACACCTAGATGCGATTTGTTTAATTGATATTTTCCATATCTTTTTTTTTTTTTTGTGGTGCCGGGGATCGAACTCAGTTTCCATATCTTAAGACAAAACGAAAGGAGATTTATCCGTGGAGAAAAGGACAAAAAGGAATAAATAAGAAGACGAAAGGGCTGGAGCTGTTGTTCAGTGGTAGAGCGTTTGCTGGGTTTGATCTCAAAACTATAAAGAGGGGAGGGAAGGAAAATGGAGATGAGACATTCGCCAATATCCTAAAATTCACAAAGCCAACGAATAACAAATTTCCTTGGTAAATTGCAGAGATGCCACAAAACGTCTTAGCAGCCAGACAAGCCAGACTTCATCCAGTTTTCTTTCCGGTTATGTACTTTTCTGAGGCATGATATACATTAGTTGGTAAAGTTTCTGTATCCCAGTGCTGGGAAACGTTCTAAAGTTGGGACGTTTGCCAAACGGTGTTAAATTATGATGTTAAATATGCTTGTGGAGAGATATTAGAATTACAAAGAAAAACAGTAAAAATCAAATCAATCTGAAAATCTAGACAGAAACAGCATTGTGGCCGGAACTCAGGACACAGAGTCCTGTTGCTGAATTGTTAAGTCGCAGGTGACTGATGTGAGAATATCCAGCTGCCAGCTTCACTGGTCTTTTGCTTAGTGCAAAAGAGATAAAACTGTGTATGTATTACAGAATGTCTGTTGGCCCATTTCCAGAGGGAAATATCCTGGTTTCACAAATCCAATGGCTTTTACTTTTCCATTTAGCTCACAGATATATTTAGTGTATGATGTTAGTCGTGTCTCCACCAGCTGCACACCACTCCTCGTATTTCAGTTGATGGAAGTAGAAAAGAGACAGTGGGTAATGGGGCTGCCTTCCCCTCCGTCAGCCTTACATGAAATTGAAGAATTTGCGTATTTTAGAAGACAGAATGATCTTAGAGCTTGGATGCTACAGAGCTGGGTGGCAGGGCAGTGTCATCTCCCAGAGTCGCAGAGACCCCACCCCAGCGGCGCCGTTCATTCTCCAGGAGGGAATAAAATGGCTGTTTTGGTGGCAGATGCTCTGCATACCACGTCAGCGGCAGCCCAAAGATGCTGCTCTTAATTAGCAAACAAACCGGCACAGTGAATAGCTCACATGAACTACGTCAGAGCTTTGCAGTATGTTTTACTTAATTTTTTAAAATCAAAGTAACATATGTCCACAGTCCTAAAAACTGAACACCAGGAAGAGATTATAATGCAATAGAGCAGTTCTCTGTCCTATCTTTCTCTTCCTTCAGTTCCTTCTCCAGGGTAATTACTTTCACTCTTCGAGGTATTTTCTTTACGTTTGCCTCAGTTTTTCTCAATTATGTCGATATACTGTTTCTCCTCACACGTTATCTGTGGATTAGCACAGAAGCTGAGAATTAGTGTTTATACCCCCCAAATTCTCCTTGTCTTGGCCTCTCAATACAGTTATATCAGTGTTGGAGCAGTGACATTAAAAGCAATCAGACTTTACATTTTTCTGACCCCTAGTAAGCCAAGTAAGATTTCGAACGTAATCACCT
The DNA here is from genome assembly GCA_004026905.1 of Hystrix cristata. Lineage (NCBI taxonomy): Eukaryota > Metazoa > Chordata > Mammalia > Rodentia > Hystricidae > Hystrix > Hystrix cristata. Next base: position 24,817 of record PVJO010021225.1, on the reverse strand, counting down.
TCTCATACAACATTTTACCTTTCCTGGAGTTGATAATGATACGGTGTTTTCATTTGCCTGCTCTCCTAGGAGTGTTTCACAAGCTCTTCCCGTATCCGCTGCCTCTCAGTGTCTTCCTGCGTCATTAATGTACTACATGATCTCTTTCTCCCTTTTTTTAGCGAAGACCTTTCTTCTGGTTCTTGGGCCTTGTGTTTTTCATTTTTGCGGCATACTTCACTGTTCTCTGGAGTGGATTCTTCATTGCTGGTACTCAGAGACCTTTTGACTTCTGCCCTCCTTTTGGGCAATTCCGGCAACTTCCTTAGGAAAGTTAAACAGAAGTTTGTTTTCTTGCTCACTTGTTGGTTTTGGATCTTGCGTCACTGGCAGTGTCTTTATCAAACCATATCCTAGACTGATAGCACGGCTGGGTGTGGAATTCCAGGCTGAAAATAATTTTGCCACATAATGTTCAAAGATGTTGCTCCAAACATGTCCTATGTGTTTTTCCTGCTGCTCGCACCTTTAGACACTCAACAAGGTCCAGCTGACTAGTGCCAAAGCCTCCTAACTTGTCTCTCCGGTACACTTTTCTCTGCTACGATCTAATCTCAACAAGGCAACCATGATGATCCTTCAAAAATGTACGTCCATCCTGATATGTCCTACTTTCCACATGCAGCGTCTTCTCATCGTACATGGAAATAAATCACAAGTCCTTGCCTGGGCCCGATGGGTCCTGGCTTTCCACACAGCCTGCCAGCTGTCCCTCATCGTGGCACTGCATCCTCACTGGTCTCGTTCTGCTGTGGACACACCCAGCACCTTCCCCCCGTGCACTTGCACATGTGGTTCCCTCTCTTCTTCCCTTAGATGTGCCCAGGACCTGCCTCCTTGCCACATTCAGGTCCCTGCTTCTTGGGGAGACTGTCCCTAACCACTCTCCCAAAAGAGCAAACCCTTTCCCAGCCTGGACCCCAGCCCTCTCCCTGTTTTGTTTTGGTTTGTTTTTTTTTTAAGAACTTTGTATATCTTTATTTGCAAACTTGACTTGACAGTAGTGAAAAAGACAACCAACTTACACATTCTTCCCCCAGCTTCTAGGGCAGAAGGAGATAGAAAGATGATTTTTCGGAGACGCTCACTTGATCCCCTGCCTGGCTTTCACTCCTGGGCAGGAAACACTGTCATAATTTTGTGAGCCTGTTTGGGCGGTCTGGTTTCCATGATGCTCAACCTCGGGCACCTGGCAGGAGCATCCTAGAATTCAGCCTCCTGAGTATTCGTTTCTGCGACTCAGCTTCTGGCACCTGGCTGCCTCATGGCCTCAGTCTGCAGCCGCCTCGGTCCTGCCGCTGTGCACGGCCTCTCGGGCAGCCTCACCCTGATTTACGATGCCCACTTATCACCGTGACTCCACAAGGGCAGGAATTCTGTCTGACTTAGCGTTGCCCACTCCTAAGCCTAGAACGGGACTCGGCATGATAGTCTCCCCCAAGGTATTTGTGGGGTTAATGTCAGTGAAGTATTTGTGGATGGAGAACTTGCTCATGTACAGAGAGTCTCACTCATTTGACAGATATTTCTGGAGCACCTGTCATACCCCAAACTTAATGCCCGAGTGTCTCACAGAGTCACAGCAAGCCTGGGGTTATCCAATAGAATGTAATGGGGGTCAGAAATGTACTTTTGAATTTTCTTTTTTTCTTTTTCTTTCCTTTTTTTTTTTTTTTTTGACATGGTCTTGCTATGTAGTTCAGGATGGCTTGAACTCACTGAGTCGCCCATGCTGGCCTCAAACTTGCAGCAACCCTCCTGTCTCAGCCTCCCCAGTACTGGGCTTACCAGCGTGTACCTCCACACCCAGTTTGTAATTTTAAATTTCATGGTAACTACATTAAAAAATAAGCATGTGTAATTAATCTAATAATATATTTTATTTAACCCAATAAGTAGCTAAAATATGACAACCTATAAATATGCTCAACATACAAAATGAGATATTTTATCTTTGGCACTAAGTTTTCAGATCTTGTTTGTAACTGATATCGCTTCTCACTTTACAGGCAAGTTTTTGTTGGATTTCATGCTCTGCACTTAGATTTCCTAACGTTTACTTTGAAAATGTAGGTCTATACACAGTTTGCTTCAGATGTACTCCACAGTTTTCGAATAATCGAGTTGTATCAATTTGCACATTTACATTCCTCAAAATTAAGTAACACTCTTAATTCGTTTCCTCCCCCTGGCCACATTTCAAGGGCTCAGTATCCACATGCAGCCGTGGCTGCCCCCTTGGATGGCCCAGGTCCGGCAGGATGGTGATTTAACCTCAGTGCCCATAATAAAAGAGGGAGCCGGTTCCAAACACTCGCTCTGTGCAGGACCTCTCACCCAAGCCACTTTGTCTCATTCTTTAGCACTCCACTTATGTGTCGGCCTTTCTGGGAGGGCTTCTCTTGTGCCCCCAGATCTATATTGGTATATTCCATCAGTTTGTAAACTCCAAGTGGCCAAGATGGCATTATTGATCCCTCAGTGCCAGGCCCTCAATAAATATTTGTAGAATGAATGAGTGATGCATGAATAAAAGGAATTCCCAACCTTGGAGGAAAAGGAAGCAGGCAGACATGACTTTCATTAGAACAGAGACGCCGGGTGCAGTGGGGGCCCAGACAACACAACCACAGAGGCAAAGTCTGAACAGGGTTTGTGTGGGAGTCGCCGCATCACATGCTCCTGGGCGTCCAGGAGGACAGAGCTGAGAAGAACATCCAGCAGTAGGAACCGGGAAGCCATTTTTATGACAGTCTGCAGAGACATTCAGACAAACCTAACTCAGCAGTCTTTTCGTAGGTCCAGAAATTCCTTGATATCCAGGCTTGAGAACCTTAGTTTAACGGCACGAGCAGCTTGGACTCAAGGCCACAGCCCAGTGTTCTGCGTGGTAAGCCGTGATCCTGCGGTGTCTGCAGTCTCCACTCACGACAGCTGTTAAGTGTGTGTGCTGACTGAAATTGTGAGTGATTCCTAGCTGGCTGGAGGCAGCGTGTGATTTATGATCATTTGATCTAGAGATACTTAAAGAACGGAATCATCGGAGCCAGGAAGAGAGAGACACGATTCATCAAAGAGGACAGTTTACTAAATGGGCTGCTAAAACACTGCAGCAAAAACAAAAACAGACTGTAGGTCCGTCCATCAGGACAAGGGGGTGTGTGCGCATGCATACATGTGTATGCGTGTGTAAGGAAAGATGTCCTCACAAGACATGAAAGGACATTTTCCAGCATGTGGAGACTGTGGCTTTGGGATTCTGGAGGGCGGGTGTTATGGTTTGTGTCTAGATGTCTCCCCAAAGCCTCATGTGGTAAGAGACAGCTAGATCTAGAGTGTGCGGTTACTAAATTAATCTACTGATCGGTTTGACATGGTTCTACTAAGATCAAGGATGTGAAACTAAAATTAAAGGTGGGAGTGCTACCCGCCCTAAGGGCAGGTAGCCTAGATAAAAGATATAAGAAGAAGCTAACTAGCTGCTTGTTTATATTGTTTATGTATATATATTCTTTGTATTTCTTCACTTTACTTTGTTGTCGGTTGGCTGCCGGTCTGTCATGCCGGTCTGCCCTGCCTCTGTCATGCCAGTCTGCCCTGTCTCTGCCATGTCGCCCTGCCTCAGACCCAACAGACTATAGACTAAAACCTCTGCAGACTGTGAACTAATAAACCTTTCTTCTCTTAACTTTGGGTGTCGAATATTCTGTCCCAACAACGAGAGAAAAATAACTAAAACAGAAATTGGTACCAGGAGTGGGGTCATTACTGAGACTATACTTAACCATATAGTTTAACAGCCTTTAAAGTTAGCTTACAAGAAGAAGAGTTAAAAAAAAACTTTAAAAATGAAGAAATTTACCAATACAGACCAGGCTCAAGAGGTTTCTACTGAAAAGAAAGCCTGTGTTGCCTGTTAGACTCCAGACCATATATGTTATAGCTTGACAAAAAGTTTGTCTAAATTTTACTTGTGTCCAGAGACTTTGCCTGAGACTGAGATTAAGGGCGACAGACTAATTAATCTTACAAAAAAAATTTCAAGACAGTCTAATATTAAGGCGGTGACATGGCTATTATTAGGGGCTTTTAGCCAGATTTATGTTAAAAACCAAGAACAAACAGCCCAACAGAATGATTCAAAATGTTGTGAGTTTACCCATAAAAGAAACACCAGTAAAATTATGGCCTACAAAGATAAAATAAAAGAGAGACTCATTACTAAAAAAACCAACAAAGGAAAACTAAATATTTCAAAAAATAAAAAAAAAGATGGCCCCAAAACATCACAAAAAACAACAGAACTCCAGCCTTTACAGCCTCAGAGTTAAAAAGGTAAAAAATTTTACTTTGAGAAGAATGCCCCAGAACACCATGTTCCAGAATGACAGCAGCCTAGAAAAGTTGTTCCTCAAGATTTAGTTCAGAACATTCAACAATCCAGGCACATGACCACCACAGACAAACAAGAAAGAAGCCTGGTTTCCACTCCAGCTGACGGCAGACCCTGGCGTCATCCTCGTGGCCCTGGCTTTAAGTTCGTACAGAACACAAGAGTTGTGGGGTCAAGAAGGCTTCCACCTAGATTTCAGAAGAAGGCCTGGAAGGCTAGGCAGTGTGCCCCTGAGAGGGCAGTGTGTGAAACTGTGAAGGTGAAGCCAAAGGTGCACTAGAGACCCCAAAAGTTTAGAGAAGCTAAGAATGTAGATCGCCTGAGGAAAGCTACATCGAGGGAGCAGAACCAGCCCAAGAGAGAAGCCATGGGAGCTGCCACCACCAGAAGTGCCGTAGGGGCAGAGCCACCCAAGCCCCTTGGAATTCAGACTTCACCACAGATTGCCTCTGATGCTGCACCTAGAACTACAAGCTTAATGTTTGCCCTGTTAGATTTCAGAATTGCTTTAGTCCCATTCCTTTGTATCCCCCTATTTATACCTTTTGGAATGGTAATGTTTATCTTGTGCCATTATACGTTAGAAGTGTTTATTTAGCCTTCTCTTCATTTATACAAGAGCTTGCAGCTAAGAGTTTGCCTTAAATCTCAGAGACTTTAGATTTAGACTTTTCAGCAATGCTGAAACTGTTAAGACTTTGGCAACTCTTAGAGCTAGACTAAATGCCTTTTACATAATGGGCTATGCATGAGTCTTTGGGGGTCCAGGGGCGGAATGTTATGGTTTGTGTCTAGATGTCCCCCCAAAGCCTCATGTGGTAAGAGATAGCTAGATCTAGAGTGTACGGTTACTAAACTAATCTACTGATCAGTTTGACATGGTTCTACTAAGATCAAGGATGTGAAACTAAAATTAAGGGTGGGAGTGCTATCCGCCCTAAGGGCAGGTAGCCTAGATAAAAGATATAAGAAGAAGCTAACTAGCTGCTTGTTTACATTGCTTATGTACATACATTCCTTGCATTTCCTCACTTTACTTTGCTGCCGGTCGGCTGCCGGTCTGCCCTGCCTCTGTCATGCCGCCCTGCCTCAGATCCAACAGACTATAGACTAAAACCTCTGCAGACTGTGAACTAATAAACCTTTCTTCCCCTAACTTTGGGTGTCGAATATTCTGTCCCAACAACGAGAGAAAAAAAACTAAAACAGCGGGTGTCTATCTTTGCGTTTCTCACGCCACACATCACCATCACAGGGCCAAACTCCTGACTCCACGTTTGAGCTGTGAGAACTCCAGGATGTTTGGAGAATGGCCAGGAAATAAAGGCAATCCCTTTTATTCATGTTCTTAGGACCTATATGAGTTTTAATCTTTCAATTTTCCTGCGGATTCCTTCACTTTTGTCATACTATACGGCCCTGGAAGGTATCTTGGCTAGCCATTCTCCTAACTCGTTGCCTTGCTATCAGAGTTAATTTAGCTTGTGATCCTCCTGCCCAGAGCACTGTCTTCTTCATCGTTGAATACCACATTCTGACAAGCACCTGTCCATTTTTTCAGCAGCTGCAGAACTTCAAGATAACTGGCCAGTTAAGTATTTGCAGGAGAATCTGTCCAAATCTCTGTGACTATGTAAACAGGTGTCTTCTGGGATCATTTGCCACAAATCCTAAACAGCAAAACACACACTCGCACGCACGCACACGCACACACACATAGCAGAAGAGACACTCTTTTGGAAAATCAGGATTAAAGGAAAAGGAAGCACTTTAAACTTCCTTAGGTTAAGGGGGGATGTTCGTAAGTCAGACAAATACTCCTTTGACACGAATATACAATGTAAAGCATTAAAAAACCAGACATACAGAAAAATACTGCATGTCTCCAACTGTGCTCTTCTACTGTACACTGTCCCACTGTACAGTGAGCACGCAGCAGTACAACTGTGACAATGACCGGCAGACACGTCAGCTACTTCCACTGTTTGTTTGCATCTGTGAATGTTTGTAACGCAAGGTCCATTCGTATCTGTGAAAGTTCCCACCTCAAATGTTCATAGTCAGGGACTTACTGTGTTTTGTTCAAACCCAGATTACATCCAACAAAGCGAGATATAGTGGTGTTGCTCCCCGCAGTCTATGGGCAGCATAGACACTCAGACTTGTGTCCCCACCTCTGTGACCCTCCCCACTCCAAGACACACACACGTTTTTTATCTTAATGTCAATTTCTACCTTTGCCCACTCTATGGTTAAAATAAAATTTGGGAAGATAAATTATAGAGGGGAAAAAAACTAACACTAAGTGCTACAAAAATCAGCATCTATTAAAAAAAAGTTGTAGTGGGTTGGGGATTTAGTTCAGTGGTAGAGCTCTTGCCTAGTAAGAGTGAGGCCCTGAGTTTGAGCCCCAGCAAACCCCCCCGAAAAGAAAAAGTTATAGTTACTAATTTTGAAATATGAAAATCAGATCAAATGAACAACAGAATAATATGAAACAGAGCATTAAAGCGTGATAATTGATACCCTCTTATTCAAGCACATACATTTAAATGAGTGAGAATTAATTTGCTATGTTTATTTGTAATAGCCTACAATGAGTTCATGTGACATCTTGGTAAGACATGAATGCCCTTTCCCCATCATACTCTTTAGCCAGCTGTTAGTGAGAAAGTTACTTGGGATAAATCAGACGCTTTGAGGTCACTAGTTGAGTGGGAGGGGCTGAACGCCTGTGAGACTTGATTTCTCAGGGTTTTCTTTTTTTATCAACTTGTACTAATTGCACAGATTAATGGGTTTCACTGTGACATTTCCATAAAATAACAATATATTGTGCACAGATCGTGTCCACCCTCCGTCCCTTCCTCTCTCTTTGCCCTTCTCCTGGTCCTTTTCCCAGCCCCTAATAGCTCTTTTTCTCTCAGGCCATTGTTTTAGGTTTTCGCGGATGTTTGTTTGTTTGCTTTCCATGTGTGAGAGAAAACATGGATACTTGTCTTTCCGTGTCTGGCTTATTCCACTTAACACAGTGTCCTCCAGTTCCAACTATTTCCCACAAATCACAGGATTTCATTCTTCTTTATGTGTACATAATACTCCACTGTGTGTGACACCACATTTTCTTCATCTATTGGTCTGTCAACAGGCACCTTGGCTATTGTGTGTAGTGCTACGTGCATATGCAGGTAAAAGTTAAAAAAGGAAGAGGGCTGAGTTAGTGAAAGGCCCGCATAAATAGGACCCATGAATGAGTGGGATGAATAAAGCCTGCAGAAAGAATAGGGGCATCTTCACTTTTCCCTTGAAATTACCTATTTAGGAAATGATTACAGATTATTCATTTTCTGTGATGTGTGTTGATGATCTTTGCAGAATGGAGACTGAGGAAACAGAGACTAAAAATCAAAATCTCTGAATCTTTGAGCCCCAGAGTATCCAAGTTTTCCTGTTGGGAAGACCCAAGCCAGTGATCCTGACGCACCCCGGGGGCTCACTACCAGAATCGGATGCCTTGAGGGATTTAGGATACCCCTGAAGGGGCGTGGTTACCGGCCTGAGCCTGTGGGGGGTGGAGGGGAACTGGGCCTGAACTAAGTCTTCTACCCTGCTCTGTGCAGCAGACGTGATCCTGGAATTTTCCAGGTAAACGTTTGTAATTAAATAATGTTCTCCCGTGGGTGTATTTTGCAGTTATTTGCATGCTTCCTGTCCGCTCATTAGTTTATAATTATCACTCCCAACTAACTTTCCCTTTCCACATCCAGGGATACAGGTGTACTCTGTGACGTGTGAGAGAGACACACAGAGAAATCAGGTGTACTGAGTACAGCTCTTTTTGTCCTGTGAGGTGATTCTTTATTATCTGTGTGCTCATTTCTGGTTTTGAGTTATTGTTGCCGGCAGTGCCTGTTCCCTCTCACGGTTGTCACACGCGGGCACAGAAACAAACATGAAACAGCCCAGGGACAACAATAACGATGCCCGGAACTAGGTCGGTGCTCACAGTCTCAATGAGAAGAAGAGCAATCCATTTGTATACTTGAATTTTGAGCATAAGTCAGAATGTTTTTATGGACCAAGTGTAGTTTTGCTTTTATGTTAAAACCGAAAACACTTACATCATTCAAAGCCCCCATAATGTCATTATCGTTAGCTTCTAAGGTTAAATTTGCAAATAAGAGAATTCACACATGCTGCTGTTTTGTATCATGAAATTCAAGCAAATTAATTGCTTGAAACCATCTTATTTGCCTTTAAAATGCTGCAGAACTGGGTGTGTGTGTGTATATATGTATATATATATATTTTTTAAAATCTTTTATTTTGAGACAAGCTCTCCCTAAGTTGTTTAGGTGCCCAGGCTGGGCTCGAACTCACAGTCCTCCTGTTTCTGCCTCCCAGAGTGCTGGGATCTTAGGTGTGCATCCCCATGTCTGCTGGGAATATTCTTAAGGCACCATCACGTTACAGCCTCTGGCCTTCTGCGCTTGTCTCCCCCGGTGACCGTCTACAGTCATTCTGAGGAATAGCGTGTGTGTCCACGAGGCATTTCTGCTCCGTGCTGTAGCTGTCGTCGCACGTAGCACAGCCTGTGGCTTAAACAGTACAGATTTGTTTCCTCACCATCGTGAGGCTGGAAGCGGCTTTCTCCTGAGGCTTCTCTCCTTGGCTTGCAACTCGCTACCTTCTCACTGTGTCCTCGTTGGCTTTCTCTGTGTTTTCTGTCTGTGCTGGATTAGGGCTCATCCTAAACACCGCATTGTAACTTGATTCTCCCTTTAAACCCCTACCTCTAAATGCAAAAGTGGAGGGGACACGGCTCACCCCAGAACAGCAGCCGTCTTTCCAGCCCAGTGCCCAGTGCTTCGTAGGTGTCCAGAAATTAACTCTTGAATGACTGGATGGAAAAGAATTACCCAGAAATTAACCAGATGTTAGCAGGAGCGTGGCAATGTCGAGGTTACAACTGGGCCACTTGGAGAAAAATAACAGTTTTTGAGAAAAAGTAGTTATGTCATTGTCAAACCTAGAAGAAAAGTAAAATTGTAGGTCGTTCTTGAGAGAGAAAACAGCTAGATCATCTGTCTTGGAGGGACAGATAAAAGCACACAGGCAAGCCCTGCCCAGACTGCTTCTTTCGCGTATTACGATTCAAAGCTGAGTGCGAGTAATGAACAGCTGTTCCCGTTTCTGAAAACGCTCGGTTGGATGCTCCTACTGATCTTCTTTAAGACTGTGTTTACTTTGGCATCTGTTGTTATTTTTAAAGCACTCCCACAAGTGAGAAATGCCTTATGCCAGAGGAAAAATGTTTTCTGTTTACATCCCCCATATTCACCAAGTTTCTTCTTAAAGAAGATCAGTAGATCGGAAAGATGCAAGCTGCAGTCCCATGACCTGTTAAATCCTCACCATTGGTCTTCAAAGTACTGTAGCATTGTAAAGCCAGTTTGGGTAGCATTTTAATAAGACTCGAGACCTTGGAATCATCACGTCAATCCTAGCAACCCTTTTTCTTTGGTTAGTAAGACGAGTATTTTACAATTACCATCCTTTCAAAAATATGCAGAAGACACGTTCATCTCCTTGTGAAGATGCCCAGAGGGCCAACGGTGGGCAAGCCTGCTCCCGGGTGCACAGCAGTGTTTTCCTGCCACGCTCGGCCCAGTTGCAGACTGCGGAGCTGTGGGGTATATAAATCTCCAGCGTCAGAGACAACCCGCTCAGCCGTACAGCAGCTCACTTTCGCGCCACAGTCCTGGTAATGAGATTTTTCAATGGTATTGGTTTAATATTGACCCTTCCTGGGTGACCGTGGCATTTGCTACCCGATTAGGACAGTTTATCTTGAACATTTGGCCTGTGAAATGATCTCTCAGCTCTCATTCAAAGTCTCCTACTCCAAAACAAAAACTGAATGGTTGCAATGACCTTACTTCACTGTGTAACCACCGTGTTTCAAGCCTGTCCTCCCCAGTAGAGAAAGGGGCACCACGTGTGCCATCTTTGCCTTGCCCCACACCATGTTATTGGACCTGGTCTTTTGGTTTCGAGTTCTGCTTTTCTTTCAAAAAGATCAAGACAAGCCCAAACCTAACCAGTAAATTAAATAAAATGCCTAACCTGCCATCAATTAACTTGAGTTTTGCTTGTTACATCCGTTTTCAACAAAATGCTTCGCTGCTAAGAAACTATATTGAGGCCAGTCTCGCGGGGAGGCGCTGACTGAGCGCTCGCTTCTCTGTGGATGCTGTGGTTTAGTGCCATCCTGCCGTTCTCCCCGGCTAGGATAATTTTGTTTGCACTAAATAAGCATCCGGTGGAACAGTGTCCAAACTGCATTAGTCACCTCCTCATACTTGTCTAGCTGCATTCAGCAGGTTGCGTTGGAAGAAACAGCTACAGACGTTGTCCTACATGAGCCGCCATGGGGTGGGGCTCATCCCATCCACCCCATTGAGGGCACCCCGCCTTGCATTTGGTCGCTATTGCCCACGAGAGGGCTGGGTTCTGGAGCCAAGGAGGGGTGGGTGACATCATCCACCCCCCGCACAGCACAAAGGCAGAAAGCTGGAGAGCAGAACCCAGCTATTTGCAGCCAGAAAGCTTCGTCCCCCTTGACACCCAGGCTGCTTTTCTTTCTTCTCATTCTGTTTCTCGCTTTATAAAAAGAAAGACAGAAAGGACATTTTGCCCTTGCCCAAAGAAGAGCAGCCCTGAGCTGTGTGTGGTAATTAGCTGCCCTTTGATAACACACACAGCCCTCCTGCCCTCTTCCCAGAGTCCTGTTGTTCACCCTGAGACCAGGCGCTTCCCACCTCTGGGGACAGTGAGCGGCTGCCAACGCGCAGCCCATTCATCTTCAGCGCTTCGTCTTGGGTTCTGCTGCCTCTCGCTGCTCTGGGAAACCAAGCAGTGCTCCCCACACATGAAACAAGGCACCCTGAACAGCGAGGCTCTCACGCTTCAGTGCGCAGCGGTGTGTAGTGGAGTCGGCCTGTTAGATGCAGGTGGCTGAGCCCGCACCCAGAGTTTCCAATCAAGGGGGCAGGTGAAGCCGGAGTTTGAATCTCTAACAAGTTCTGAGGATGTTCGTGCTGCCAGTTCAGGGTCCACAGTTTGAGAAGCGCTGCTATTCAGCATTAGATCTAGACATGCATCTGTACATTATCAAATCACTGCAGGTCTGAGAAACCAGTGCTTATTAGCAAGGCTTCTACTTGTGACAAGCTTCTCTTGTATGCCTAACTCCTAATCTTAATGTATTTGTTAAACTAGGATTGTGGTATCAAAAATAATAAGACAATCCATTGCATCAACACAGAATTTTAGTTTGTAAAACATTTTATTCCTATTTCCTCATTTGAGCCTCCAGACCACCTGAAGGGTTATTACTATTCCCATCTTACAGATGAGAAAACTGAAGTTCAGAAAGAGCATTAGGAAAAAAGGAGGAAGAAAACAAAGGTATGAGCTCAGCAGAGCCGGTTTATTTCAGAACAAACCTGAGAAGAACCGTCCGGCACTTAGACCAGACTGGGGACTCTGTACGGGCCGTGAGGTCTTCTATCGGGTCACGGGGAGAGTCCCGTGAAGGGGAGTTGTGGCTGCCCGGCCAGGAGAAGGTGCAGGCAGTCGTGGCTGCCCAAGGACGAGGCAGGACAGCACAGGGAGTAGTGGCTGCTACCCACAGCAGCGCCGAAGAGTGATGGGCGATGCGGGTGCCGCTGTGCGTACCGGGCCTCGTTAGAAGCGCTCGGACACCCTTAGCAGGTGTGAAAGCGCAGCGGGTCGGGGAGGTTTGGCAGCCGCCGCTCGCTCGGCCTAGGACGGCGGCGGCATGCGGGAGCCTGGCTTTAGGTCAGTGAGGGGGAGACTGAGGTCAGTCGCCCAGGCTGACTCCACAGCCTCTCGTGTCGCACTCGCCGCCTGAGGAGTGCAGATGCCGGAAAAATGTTAAAATCAGTTTTAGCTGGGCGTGGCGGTGCACAGCAGCAATCCCAACATTTAAGAAGCAAAGGCAGGAGGTTTGAAGTTCAAGGCCAGCCTGGACTCCACAGTGAGACCCTAAAAAAAAATTTCAGAGGCTCTGCTTCCAGCCACACTTTTTCCTGAAATCCATCTGCCTGAGATACACACTTGTCCTACTCCACAGACGAGAGGTGTATTTCTCAGCGGCCAGCAGGCCGGTAGCCCCTGGGCTCCAAACAGTGGGGCAGTTTGCGAGAAGGCAAGTGGCTCTAATGTTACTGTGCTTTCCGCGGTGCTAATTGGACTCAGGGCCTTGGACAGGCTAGATGACCATTCTGCACGGAGCTACGTCTCCAGCCCAAGAACGGCTCCGATAAGCAAGGGATAAATCCTTCTGCTGACAGGTGGCTTCTAATTCTTCGCTTTTAACAAAACTGAAGGAGGACTTAATCGAGTAACCTGGTCTGTCATTAACACTTTCTGTGACAGATAACTAGAGTTCACAGCACTGAGTAGTGTAGCTCTAAGGATAACTGTCCCATTCTTACTGACTTACTTATGTAAATAAGAACTAAAGATAAGCTCCGTCCCATTCTAACAACACATAATAATCACCCTTGGGTACATTAACCAACTGGGAACAAAATCCTCCAGTCCATGCTATAAAAAGTTATACATCACAAAAAACACTATTTTTACTTTAAAAATTGTCACAAATTGCACAACACATTTTATTCTATTAATTTTGTAGTGATAATTATAATAGTACCTTAGTCAATATAATTCATCACTTAGAAATCCTGTGGTCACATAACATTGCTTTACACTTTAAATTTAGGTACAATTGTTTGCTGTAGGAAAATATAAAATGTTGATCAATAAAATCATAAAAGCATGACTCGTGTACAAAAATACACTCTATTGGGTCAGAATTGTGTGAGAAAGGTAGAATAGAAATTGAAGTTCAAGGAGCGAGGGGAATCACGTAAAATTTCCTTTCGGTCAAATGCTTGTTGGCGTGGCTTTTAAGTGGTTGATGCAAGGTTCAAAATTGCTGTGGTATTTAGAGTGCCCTGGCTGCCTTTTAAAGAATGTCATCACGGTTTTCTTTATTTAAAGATGTCATTAGTAGCAGCAACATACAGGAAGTTTTATCCTTAGCAGTAGATAAATCCAGCACTAGGATGAAAATGTAAATGTCAGTTTAAAAATGTGAGAGAGGAATCACTTCTCAAAAACCCTTGAGATTTAATGAACCTAAAATTTGGTTCCAGGCTCCCCGCCTCTGGCCCCCTGGCCCTGAGTGCACCACGGGCTGCCCAGTGTGCACGTCTCTGGGAAGAGTCTGTCCTTTTCCCCGCGTCCCCCCCCGCCCCCCAGAAATCTTATCCTTCTGACTGCGGAATTTCGTTTTTGTGAAATGGACGTTTCCTAGTTATTTAATAACGCCAAAGTACAAAATATTTCAGCTGTACGTATAGGCATGATCTAATTTAGAACCACTTATCCCCTATATCAGAAGAGAAAACCACACTTTCTTCCCGTTTTAGGATTTTTTTAAACTGCTGCAGGTATTCTCATTGATTTTGTAAAATCCAGACTGCTTCCCGCCTCAGCCTTGGCGGGGTAGAACTATAACGTGTCTGCAGAGCAGCCAGCCGCGGGCAGCATAATCCGTCAGCTGGCCCAGCGGCTTCTGCAGTGCGGAGACGGGGCGCTGCTGGGGATGCGCGGAGAGACCTGGGGGTGCACGGGCAGCCCTCGGAGCTCCGTGCTCAGTTAGCTCTTGCTCTTGGTGTTTCTCCCTGAGGCGATGCCTGGTGCAGATACGCCCAGCAGCCAGTGTGTGAAGCAGACTGCCCGCAACACGTTATGAGCCAAGATTCGGACTGCAAACTCTTAGGTGGGGGCTGGCGTGTAGCTCAGTGGCAGCGTATTTGTCATGTACTTGGTCTGCGGGAGGATACCCAACACGGGAAGAAGAAAAGATCTTGAATGAGTGAAGTTTCTGCTTTTTCCCCAAGAATCGTCAAATCTTCTCATCCCTTAATTAAATATTAATAATCATATTAAATCCAAAACGTTAATTATGCTTAGCTCTGGGTGATGAAACGGATGATTTTCTTTCTTTTAAATTTTCTGTGTTGCTTGAATCTGCCACACACCCATGTATTGTCTGGAGTTGTTTTGTTTGTTTTGGTGGTACTGGACCTTGAACCCAGGGCCTTTGCAACAGATCTACATCTGTATCATTTTTTAAAATTTTAAGTTTTGAGACAGGGTCTCAATAAATTCCACTGGCTGGGCTTGAATTTACAATCCTCCTGCCTCAGCTTGCCAGAGAGCTGGGATTACAGACATTTGCCACCATGCCCAGATACATGTTGTTTTATAACTAGGAAGCAACAACATTGCTATTAGGAGGTAAAAGAAAATGATAGAATTGAAGACAGACAAGATGCTCCAAGTCCTCCCTTTCATGGTATAAGTGAAATTCAGGGCTAATTTAAATTATTTTTCTGAGAACTCTCCCTCCCCACCCCCAAATGGAGTTGACTTTGCCTATACTTAATAATACTGTCAAGAAGTTCTCTATTAATCAAAGACTTAGAAGTTCTCCCTGTTCTGTTCCATGGAAGATGAAGAATAGTAATACCAATAATCACTCTTAAAAGGATTAAAAAGCCATCCTTAAACTCTGAGGCTAGTCCCAGTGTCCATGCTGGGGGCAGCACTGTGGGTCTCCAACCCTGTCCCCCAGGGAGCCCGTTTCTCCCAGCCGTGTGGCCTCCTCTGCCCCATCATGGCCCTGGGTATCCACTTCCTATGCTCTGGTGTCTTTCTTCTCACTTGCTCTTGTGGTTTGTGCCTAGATGTCCCCCCAAAGCCTCATGCGGTCAGAGGTGGGGCTTTTTCAGAAGTGGCTGGATCTAGAGTGTGTGATGCTGGAATTAAGGGCATGTGATTACTAAATCTCCACTGATTGGTTTGGTACCGCTCTAATCCTAGCAGCCTGGATAAGATATAAACAGCAGAAAGAAGCTGCTTAGGTCCCTTTTGCTTACCTTGCTGCCTTCTGTCTGTCTGCCCTGCCACCCTGCCTTGGATCCAGCCGATTGTGGACTGAAACCTCTATACACTGTAAGCCAAATAAACCTTTCCTCCCTTAACTTTGGGTGTCAGGTATTTTGTCTCAGTAATGAGAAAAGTAACTGAGACACTTACCCTCCTACAAAGCCAACCCTGTCAGGTCAGGATTCCCAGCTCCTTTTCAGAATTCAAGACACGATCGAGGCAAGGTGTGTGGGCTGTGTGCAGGGCTGCATTATGAGCTGTGGCTGCGGATTCTGCTTTAAACCTTTCTGACCCGCAGCCCTTGTTGCTAAGGGCAAGAGCTTCAGCCGGGGCTGCAGGGCAGGAGTTACAGGGCCCTGGTCGGGCCTGGCCTGCCAGTCTGTTTCTGTCCCCTGAGGGCACCTGCTCTGCTGGAATCCAGGCACACCCACAGGCAGGTGAACAGGAACCAGGGCAGGAAGAAGGCTGACGGCCTCCCTCTTCTGCTCAGTCCTGTGGAGAAGCGAGGCAGGAAGAGGCTGAAGAGCTGCCCTGCATCCCGTGCCCTCCGGCTGCCCCCCAGCATTGGTCAGCAGTAACCACAGCGCCTCCTTCCTCCTGTGCATTTTAGCTTGGTGATGCCTGTCCATCCATCTTAATTTTTTGCCAGAAGCATCTCCTACCTTTGTTACTCATGAAAATTCAGGCCACCCAAGGGCCCCGAGTCCTGAAACACACCTGGGTTTGCTTTGGTGCAGACAGCCCCCGAGGGAGAGATTTCCAGCCAGTTTGCTTCCCGGCCTCAAGTTGCCTGCTCCTACATCTCTGAAAGTCGGCTCCCCCTTTTGCACATCCTCCCGCTCGTCCTTTAGAGACCTTCATAAACTAACACTCACTGGCCAGGTCACATCTCCACTTTGCTCTTCAAGGCCAAGAAAATAAAGGTGGATTAAGAAAGACCAACAAAACAGACCTGATCAACAAGCTCCTCCTTGCACGGGACTTGCCTCTAAAACTGTATTTGAGCTTCTACCTGCCTCTCACTGAATTAAAATGACCTTGAGATGTCTAGAAACCTTTTCTTTCCTCCCTCCCTTCCTCCTTCTTCCTGTTATAGGGCAGTTTCTTTAGAAATGGCTCAAAAATCAAAATATTCCAGGTTCTTATTGCCTCAAACAAAGAATTGGATGAGACAAGCTGATAACAGTGGCAAAAGTTTGTAAAATGTGAAGTGAATGGCTATGGAAGAAATCAGCTCTGCAGAGGAAACTTGGGCCGAACAAAGAGAAAAAGAGAGTTAAAGCAAAAACAAAAGTACACACCTTGTCTGAGAAACGCAGCACGGGCTACTGCACAGACTCATGGAGGACAGTGGCTTTCCATGCTGGCCGCTCCACACCGGCTGGGCACTCGCATGAAGTTGTACATCCGGGTCCTCGCGCCGCCCTGAGATCTTGTGATTGGCAGGTCCTGTTCATTTCCCTTCTTTTCCCCAGCCAGCTTTGCCACGCCATCTCCTGTGTCACTTCCTTTTTTGTTGGTCTTCCTTAATCAACCTTTCTATCAAGACACACCTCCTCTTGTTTGCTTAGACCAAACTCCAGACTTCAAGAGCTACTGAGTTAAACAAAGAAACTCTTCGTTATTGCTGTTTATTTATTAAGCTTGATAATTAACCTATAGTCTTATTCATTAATCTTCACACTCATTGCTGCCACAAGAGCCAAATACTCTCCATAGCTCGTGTGCGCCTGTGTGTAGTATGTGTGCAGTATATGTAGTGCGTATGTGTGGTGTGTGTGCTGTGTGTGTAGTGTGGGGAAGTTATGGAGTGTATGTGGAGGCGGTGTGTGGTGTGTGTGTGGTGTTTGGAAGAGTGTGTTGTGGGGGGTGTCGTGTGCGTGTGGAGTGTGTAGTATGCGTGTAAGGAGTTTGATGTGAAGGATAAGGTCGGCGGTCTCAGAGACCGCCAGAGCTCAGCACGGCCTGCATCGTGGCCTCAGCCCTAGAACAGCAACTCTTGCTTCTATCCCTGTGTGGACGGTGTTCTTAGCTAAGCAGGCGCCTCCTATTTGGTTCCTGGGCTGGCTGCTAGAGATAACTCCGGGCAGGACGGCGGGGTCGGGCAGCACCCTCGGGAACCTCCCTCTGGCAATGAGAATGGCTGCAGGATGGCCGTACCATGGAAGCGCCTCCGGAGTTAGCGTAGGGCAGCGGGAGCTTGGCGAGGGCTCCGAGGGCTGGAAGGAGCTCAACCTTTGGTCACCGCCACGCTAAACAGCCAGAAAGATGTCTGCCCAGATGCAGCCCGGTGAGCAGGGTTAAACCCAAAGCAATCTGAATAATTTCAGATCAGATTAGTATAAAGTGTCAAGTCCTGTGCCTGGAGTTTGGTATGTTCCTGGGAAAGTAACCCAGCTGTTTCTGTCACCTGACCACTGTGCAAATTAGGATTATAATTTAGGTACATTGAAACAAGGCTCTTGAGTGTATAGTTAATGGGTTTGACAATTGTATACATCCATGTAATCACCACCCAAATCAAGATCTAGAACATTCTCATCTCCCCAGAAGTTCCCTCACACCCATTTTTCCGTCTTTCCTCCTCCCACTCCCCACCCAGAGGCAGCCACTGCTCTGATTTCTGTTACCAAAGATTAATTCTGCCTTTTCTGAAAGTTCATTTAAATAAAGTACAGAACCTTCTGGCTTCTTTCACTAAACATAATGTGTTTGAAATCCATCCATGTTACAGCAGTAGTTCTTTCCTTTTTATTGTTAGGTAGTACCCCATGCTATAGATATACCACAATTTATTCTTCCATTTTCCTGTGGATGGACGTTTCAGCTGTTTCCAGGGTTTTTGTGGGTGAAGGGGATTATTATTTTATTAATATGTTTTTATAGGTTTTATGTGGTTTAAATTTTTTTAGTGTTTGGAATTGAACCCCAGACCTTGTGCACGCCAGCACTCTCCCACTGAGCTACATCCCCAGCGCACTGTTTCACACAGTCGCTCTCTGGACATCCTTGTGCAAGTCTTTTGGGAAAGCTTGGCCTCTGCCTGTGTTTCCATTTCCCTGGGAAAAATAACCAGGGTAAGGACAGCTGTGTAGACTGTGTCGATAAAAACCGTCAGTCCTCCGAAGCTGCAGCAGCTTGCGGGAGCCACCCACGAGAGTTCCGTTTGCGCCTTTATCCTTCGCAAGATGAGGCGGGCAGGGAATAGTGTGTCAGCGCGGTTTTAATCGGTGTTTCTCTAAAGATAGATGCTGTTAAGCCCTGATAATTCAGGAATAAGGCTGATTCATTAAATCTTACTTTTTTAAAGTATGGAGTAAGATGTGGCAGTGTCCTGGGGAAGCTCAACCGTCTTATCTAAGCGTCTGTGAGGGCAGGTTGGGCGAGCCCCACACAGACACTGCAGAGGGTGGGAGGAGCCATCTGGAGGAGGAAGACGGGGGACAAGGAGAGCCCAGCGGCATGCGGGACAGAGGGCGACTGAGGATGATTCCTTCCCACCGATTTTAGCTTATCCTTCAGTCTATCCAGTGAGAAGGAACCGCAAGTGAACTAAAAAAGATGTCCTCAAAAAATAAAATTTAAAAGCCCACTGGAATCTAATGGCGCTTAGCCTGGGAGCAAAGGGACCTCACGGTGGGCACAGAGCCTCAGCACCCAAGTGTGCCAGCACCATTCACAGGACACCTCGAGGCCGCCTCGGCCCTGCTGGGTCCTCGGAATCCTTCCAGATCTGTAGGTGGGAAAATACACAGAAAACGCTTAGGGTTAATTATCGTAAGATGGCTATTTTATAATAAAATGAAACGTGAAATTACCATAGGACCCAGCAGTTCCAAAGAAGTGACCACGGGGACCTGAAGAGAGATTTTACACACATTCTTAGTGTTATTCCCAACAGCCGGAGGTGAAACGGCCCATCTACAGTGCGCAGGTAGGCAGTGCATGCTCTGTTCCCACAAGGGGATTCTTTCCAGCAGCGGAAAGGCAGGAATTCTGGCATGCTGCAATGCAGATGAACCTTAGAACACCATGCTAAATGAAGCAAGACAGACAGGACAAATACCTCACGATCCCACTCGTAGGAGGTGCTGCGAACTGGCAGCTCTCCTGAGAGAAAGTAGGCATGGTGACGGAAGGGACGGGAGGGGACTACCTCAGGGCCCAGAGCTTCTGTCAGACAAAAACGCTCTGGAGGTAGGTAATGGTGATGTTCACACACGGTTCAATATACCTGATGTCACAGAATTGTACACTAAAAAATGGTCAAAATGGCAAATTTTAGACCAGGTATCCTCTAGCAAAATGAAAACAAAGTGGAAAAACAGTAGCTAAGTGAGGTCACACAGCTGGTGACCTGCAGAATGAGGATCGAGTCTCGGGCCACCCCGTCACAGCCAGCACTGTCCACCTTTCCGGACACGCTTTGGAGTTGGGAGGTGGCGCCAGCCAGCAGGGCATCATTAGGGTCGCGCTGGGCATTGAAGGCAGCAGAGTCCCAAAGAGGAGCAAATGACAGCCACCAGGTACTCGCACAAGACGTGCCTGAGCACCCACGGAAACAGCTGCAGAATCCTTAAAACCTGTGGGGGTAGGTAGTTGATGTGGGTCTTGCAACTCAGTTTTTTAAATGCATGCGACCCAGCCTGAGAAATGATAGCTATGAGCACAAAACTTTACAGATGTGTGGGTATCTGGAAATATTTTGGAAAGTGACAATTAATACCCATGTATGAAGTACAAGTACAATATTATTTTCTAATTACTTGGAGGCCTGTACTTTGCATGTCTTATCGACTGGGGAGGTTGTACCAAAATTTAAACTGTCCTTTTGTTTATCGCATTCTACCTAAATAATTCAACAGATTATACTTCTAGTCTTAGGAATTTAGCAGGGTTTAGCAGAGTATACATTACATGCAAATATGTAGAGAAGGTAGCAAATGCTAAAAGAGGAGAACATATAAATCACTGTATAGCAAAGAGGAAGCTGCTGATGCTAAGCAAGTCTGCCAGCAGAGACCAGTCAGAAGAACCTCTAGAAGGGATGTTTTCTGTGGGCCCTGAAGCATTCATGGAAATTTTCCAGCAGACAACAAGGGGTGTGTGGGGGGGCAGACTTTCCAGGCAAAGACAAGAGCTGGACACAAAAGAATCACGGCACGGGCCAGTGAGGGAGGAGAATGGAATAGGGCGGCAGTCCCATTTCTCTCTGGGTTGAGGCTGCAGAAAAACCCAGTAGGGCACTGGTTTGGGATGAAGAGCACTGAATCTGGGCCTGACCCTTCAAATGAGACAGGTCGAATCAGGATGTGTGTTTTCCACAGTATTCCCCAGAGTCCCCATGTGACTCCATTGCACACACGAGGGAAGGAGGGTGAGCTGCGGGGTCGAGCATGTGGTGGGACATGGATGGCCACACACACAGACCTTGGGCCCTGGGCAGCTATATGCAGAAGGTACACAGAGGGGAGTGCTGATGGCAGAATGTGGAGCAAGCTGGGGGAAGGAAAGCAAACTTCAGAATTGAGGGTGTTCTGTTTTGTTTTGTTTTGTGGTGCTGGGGACTGAACCGAAGCCCTTTGCACTGAGCTGCATTCCCAACTCTTTGCATATTTTATTTTGAGACAGGGTCTTGCTATGTTGTCACTAAGTTCAGATTTGCCACCCTCCTGCCTCAGCCTTCTAAGGTGCTGGGATTGCAAGGTTGGGCTGCCACGTGCATGGTCGAGGTGATCTCACTGACCCACCTCCAGGAGACGGTGGATAATTAACGAGCAGCAGGCAGAAAGGAGACCTGGGAGCAGGCAGACAGGAAAGCTGCTGTGGACGGTGGATGGTAGATGGTGCCGGGAGAAGGCTGCGAGCTTTCCTGATGGCGGAATCGCGGCATGAAGATGGCTGGGAACCAAGAGGAGACTCCGGGTGGCAGAAGCAAAGAGGGACATAAGAGGACAGCTGCTTGCCGGAGTGCCCACTGCAGGTCCTGAGGAAGCCAGAGGGCACCCCTGCCACCTGCCCGCCGCTTTTGCTAATGACAGCACCCCTGCTCTGAGGCTTGCAGGAAAGTCGAGGGCAGACCTCCCTCTCATGAGACGAGAGTGCAAATGCTTTCGGAAACATATTCTTGTGTGTGTGTGTGTGTGTGTGTGTGTGTGTGTGTGTGCATTTAGCAGTAGCAGTAGTAGTGACTATAAGCCACAGGTGTTATACGGGTGTAGCATGCGATGGAGATTGCTACACTCTCCCCAAACCCCAGAACGGGAAGCATCCCCTAGCCGGCCCTTTTTTGGCGTACCACTCTTTACTTGTTCTTCATGGTGCACTTAAGTGTGCAAGGAGAACAATGGCAGCCCTGTAGGTCATTTGTATAGCAAAAAAGAAAAAAGAGCTTATCATTTCAGTTCCCCAAATTAACATGAAAACAAAACACGTTCACCCGAACGATGTGTGAAGTCCCCGACATTCCACTTCCACTCCTCTGTTAGAGAGCAAAGGGCCCTGAGCCTTAGCTCTGTCCCCTCAGAGTGGAGGCTCCTGTGGGACGTGGGCCGGCCCAGGACTCATCGCCACCCTCGGCCCCACCGACATCTGGGCTGAATGGTTTCTGTTCGAGGGATGGGAGGCTGTCCTGTGCAGTGTGTGTTCAGTTACATCCCTGCCCTCTACCCCCTCGATGCCAGCAGTTACCCTTCTTTCCCAGTATCGTGATAGTCAGAAAAGTCTCCGAGCCAGGCATGGTGGTGCACACCTGTAATCCCAACACTTGGGAGGCTGAGGCAGGAGGATCACAGCCAGCCCGAGCTACATAGTGAGGTCAAGGTCATCCTGAACTACATAGCGAGACCCTGTCTCAAAAAAGAAAAAAAAAGTCCCCAGACATTGCCAGATGTCTCCTAGGATAGTTACCAAATTTAGCAAATAAAGGTACAGGATGGTTAGTTACATCTGAATTTCAGATGAATAAAAGGTCTTTTTTAGTGCAAGTATATCCCACATACTGCCCAGGACATACTTACACTGAAAGAATTTTTAGATCAAATTTAGCCGATAGCCTGGATTTCATCTGACTATCCTACAAGTGTGGACAGGGTTCTAGATGTGTTAAACAGGAGGATGCGCGTGATGTGTCTGGCGCAGGTGAGTGTCACAGAAATATTTCCGGAATCTGCTGTGTGCCTTGAATCTGCCCCACATCCCTGCGGAAGGCTACAGCTGATTCTCAAGGCTTCCTCTCTTGTGCAGAACCATCATCGGGGGGGGTGCTGGTCTAAGAAGAAGCAGGGTCATGTGGGTGTCGGCACAGGCTGGGACGAGCGTCTGGCCAAGCCACTGTACCGCTGCCCCTGCCGGTACATCGTCAGCCTGCCCCAAGTGCTTCGTCACTGTGGGCTCCTGGGTTATTAGATCATTTCTCATGAGGAGCAGCCAGAGAACGTGATACTAGATGAAAAACTGCTGCTGCGTTAGTCCCAGACTGAGTCACTCTGGGTTTGATTTTACTGGCGCCATAGTCCCAGAAAATCATTGCCTGGGATGCATCAGGAACAATCATTTCCACAGCCGGCAGCAGCCAGGAACTTATTTCAGGACCAAGATTAATGGCCCAAGTAGTCAGCCTTTGTGGAGAGCAGGGGTGGAATTGAATTCTGGGTAGATGCCTGACATTTGGAAACAAAGAGGAAGGGGGCAGTGGGGGGGTAGCCTTGAGTGTCTCCTGCAGGGTCATAAATCAGGGATGGGCCAGAGCACATCCATCTCTGCCAGCGACTTTAGCAACTCAGACGCGAAGGTCCTTCTCCTCAGACAGCCTGAAGGAAGCCCACCTTGGAGCTGCGTCCTAAGAAGTGCCCTTTGGAGTTGAGCATTGGCTTGTTCACTCTCGTATGCTCTATTTTTGCGAAGGAAATCTAATTTGGACTTGGGGGAGTATCGGGTTTGTCTTTAGCGGGCTCTTTCCTGCCTGGCTGTCAGTGAGAGCAGATATTATAAATGGAGTCACAGCTCAGGTGAGCGGGCAAAGCGGAAGCAAAGGGAGAAACAGCCCGGCTCTTGTTTGTTCATCCTTGTTGGTGCACCTTGGGCCCGGCCTTGGCCTCAGCTCCAGCTCCTGAGAGGCTGCAAGCTCATGGGGAAGCGCCTGAAATGAGGTGACAGCCGGCGTGGTTACCACAGGGACGTGTGCAGACACGGCGAGCTGGGGGCTGCCCGTGTTGGGGTACGAATAAGCACACCCGAAGCACTCAGGGCTCTGCCGCGTTACTCACAGGAAGGTCCTCGGTGTTTAGTCTCCATCATTTTTAAAGTTCAGCCATCCCATTTTGTGTCTTCAGCGGTAACTCAGGCAGCCGTGCTTGTCTCCGCTGCTTCAGCCTCTCTGCCCCGGGCTGGGCTCACCATTTCTTCCACAAGATCGTGAGCTCTGCCAGCTGTGAGGACACAGGGAGGCGCTGGCAGGGGGTGTGGGTAGTCCCTGTCCCGCTGCGGACGTGCTGGTCCCTCCCGGAATTTTCTGGGCGTGTGACTGGGACCAAACCCCTCACAGAAAACAGCTAAAAGGTTTAAAACAATAACTGCAGGCAAAAAGCAGTAACGATCTAGAAGACTCGAACAAGACCACTAACTTGACCCTCTGTATATATACAGGCCCTGCACCTGATCTGTTCTTTAGGATCAGTCATGGAACGATTACAAATAGGAGGCGTATGGGACTATGCTACAAAGCAAGTCCCAAGATGGTTCGAAAACTACCAAGCTTGTGCTCTTATCACAGGGAAATTAAGTTACAAATGAGCTTTTTAAAAACCCCGTGGGCATATGGGTGGTGCACCTCTGTAAATCCCAACTACTTGAGAGGCCGAGGCAGGAGGGTTGCAAATTCAAGGCTAGCCTAGGCAACTTAGTGAGATCCTGTCTGAAGGAAAAATTTTTAAAAGGTCAAGGATGGGGAGAATGCTTGCCTAGCATGCATAAGGCCCTGAGTTTAATCCTTGGTACCAGAAAAAATAATTCTGTATGTTTGAAAATGGGAAACCATAATAGATATGCTTCCCAAAAGTCATTTTGTTTTTTCAGTACTAAAGATTGAACCCAAAACCTGTTGACATTGAGCTACATCCCTAGCCTGCCTGCCTGCCTGTCTGCCTTCTTTCCTTTCCCTTCCTTCTTTCCTTTTTTCTTTCTTTCCTTCCCTCTTTCTCTCTCTCTCTCTGTCTCTCTCTCCCTCTCCCTCTCTCTTTCTTTCTTTCTGTTGAGACAAGGACTCACTAAGTCACTAGGTTCCCCAGGGCACCACCACCTCCAGCTCCAAAAGTCACCTGTGAATAAATGTATTAG
>PVJO010021224.1:0-30486 GCA_004026905.1 Hystrix cristata | reverse complement strand
CCTGTGTTGACTTGCTTTAAAGGTGTGCACCGTGTATACAGTTACCCAGCCTCCAAGCTTGGGAAAGCACCTGTAAGCCGGCCAGTTGCCTCAACCCTCTAACGGCTTCCTCTTCCCACAGGCAGTACTGTACATCAGGCAGCCAAATGCTGACTTGCCTCCTGGCTACATGCTTTCAAACCACGAAAAGGAGCCCTAAACCTTGAGCAGGTTTCCCAGCAGCTCCCCCTTTCCCTTCTCTCTCTCCTTTTTCATTCCTCCAACCCCAGTACTTTGCGCTACCTTTCTTCTCTTTCTCTTCTTTTTCCTTCTTCCTTTACATTCAAACTCTGCCTCAGACTGGCTAAGTTCTCAAAAGAGGGGAAGAAATCGCTTCCAGACAGGGTCAGGCTAAGAGACTGCAGAAACGGCAAACTTCAGATAGAATGTGCTGCAGGCCAGTCTCCTGCACTCTCCCACTTTAGTCCTCTAAGTCATTCCTGCCTCGCTCCGCACTTTCTATTTAAGGCAGTCATGATCTTCCACTCTGAACAAAGTTTCCCTTATAGTCCAGGTCTGACCCTTCCCCCTTCTGCAGGGGAAAAATTTCCAAGTCTTTCTGGAAGTATAACTAAGATATTTAATATAAAATTTTTCCAATTCACTCATTTGGTCTGTTTATTTAATACAGATAGGTCCTAAAACTTTATATTACTGATACATGCCAATAATACTGATGTTAGCTGAGATTACTAGTTTATAATAACATAACATTATTGACAACAGAAGTTAAAAACAGCTTTGCTATCTTAATTTTATGATTTTTCTTGTCATGCCATCAACACACAGCATAAAACTGCATGGAGAACATTGGTTTGGGAAGAATTAATCAGACAGAGTCTAGAAAGAAGAAATCCAGTTACAGGCCTTTAAAAAACTCCATACTACAGATGATGAAGGTATGAACAAAACTTTATAATCATAAAACTGCATGGAGAACATTGGTTTGGGGAGAATTAATCAGACAGAGTCTAGAAAGAAGAAATCCAGTTACAGGCCTTTAAAAAACTCCATACTACAGATGATGAAGGTATGAACAAAACTTTATAATCATAAAACTGCATGGAGAACATTGGTTTGGGGAGAATTAATCGGACAGAGTCTAGAAAGAAAAAATCCAGTTACAGGCCTTTAAAAAAAATCCATACTACACATGATGAAGGTATGAACAAAACTTTATAATTTGGCATTCAGAATAGTCCCCAATGCCAACAAAGGCTATAAGATTTTATAGTATTTATAACCAAATCACTGAATATCGCCACATTTTCAAATCCTCAGGTTTCCTGGCCTCGGGAAAACATAATTATTATTTCCCCTACCCACACTCTCTCATTAAGGTAAATTACTTTATTATTAATCTCATCACAGAGCTGCCAAATAGAATGCTTTTCTCCTTGTCTTGGCCCAGCTGTCTACCCACCTGGAGCCCAGGGGCATAGCTGGGCAGGGCCAGAGCAGGATACTCTACTGTGCCCTCTGGCCACAGCCACTCACTAGGGAATGGGCACCAGACATGAGCAGCGTTCAACACCAGGAACCAAGGCATGGTCTGAGCCCCTTTAAATTCCAGGGTATGAGGACTGCGGATGACTCTCTCCAAAGAAGAGCCCGGAAGAAAAAGATGGAAGAGGGTAACCTGCGGCGGGGTGGCTCCTCTGCCTCTCCATCAGCTTTCTGCTTTAAGGTGTGATGGAGCAGGGACAAGGGAGACACAGAGGCAGTGCTGCCTGACATCTTGGCCGTCCCTCTAAGCACACAGAGGCATCCAGAATTAACACGTTCGCTATTCCTTCCACAATGTCCATCTGCTGATTTTCTCTTGCAGGTGAAAGCCATTTCACTGATGAGTACACACAGCTTTATCTATTCCTGCCTGCACAGGGCTCTACCACACTCTTCATCTCCCCACCTCTCCAGTTCCAATTTTTCACTGACTTCTGACGCCCCATCCACCACTTCCCCTCTTTTTGTCTCTCTTCCCCTTGATATGGTATCTATGAGAAAGTAACCTCTTATTTTAAACACGCTCTCAAGTACTAACTAAAACCAGAGGAAAGGTGGGTGATCTATGCAAAGGAAAAGGAATGGCTCCTTTGCTTCCATGAGGGAATATTTATGTCCACTCTGGATATATACCTTAAATATCATGGCAAGAGATGGGGATCTAAAGAAGGAGGCAGAAAAAAGACTACATAAAGATGGTAGTGGAGCAAAGATCCTGCTTGGGAAATCCCCAGCTGGCTCCCCGGCCGTGGCTAAGAGCCAACATCCGCACAGCCCTCCCTTTGTGATCGGACATAGGGTATATTCTCAGTGCCATGCCTGATGATCCTGAGGCTGGGAAAACCCACAAGATAGCTGTGTCACTAAATCTGAAAGGAGCAAAGTAAATGCACTGAGCCAAGGGAAACACTGAGGTAAGAGAAGTACCCTGCATGATGAATGTTATCATTATGTATATCTATAATGTACCATTAAATAAAATTTTAAAAAAAGAAAACTACCCTGCTGAATATCTCCTATGTTTCCTGTATTTATCTAGTAAATGCATTCTTTTACTTTTACTCCGAATAAATCACTTTTGCCCTTAGTAGACAAAAGAAGTTTCTAGGAATTAGGAAGAGAAGTCCATTAGAGAGTAGATTTCCAAGGGTCCTGGACTACAAGGGTGCTGAGGCTAGTCAGAACTCTCAGAGCTCAGAATGGCTACGTCAAGAGACCCTTCAGGCACTCTAAGTGGTCACTGCACCAAGGCCAAGTTTGCATCCACACTTGGGTAGATTTTGCATGAGAAGGAAACAATGGGAATGAGAATAGAGTCCTACTGATCCAGTTAGCACATCACCTTCCACTATTTGCCTGCTGGCCCAGCCCATCCTCCCCAACT
This sequence comes from Hystrix cristata, assembly GCA_004026905.1. Taxonomy (NCBI): domain Eukaryota; kingdom Metazoa; phylum Chordata; class Mammalia; order Rodentia; family Hystricidae; genus Hystrix; species Hystrix cristata. The sequence continues at coordinate 27,557 of PVJO010021224.1, read as the reverse complement.
CTAGCAAGAAGGGCTTTGGACCTGGGGAGTCTTAACTCAGGAAGGAGGGCGCACCTGCTCTTCCCAGGAGGCCTCCTATTTCCTTTCTCTGTAGAGAGGCTCCAGTTCTGGAAACTGAGGCTCTCTGTCCCAATGAGTCTCTGCACTCTACACTTCTGCTATGGATCGTTCAGGCTTCAATCAGCGTGGGCTGGGCCGTGCCGCCTTCCAGGCCATACTGAACCAGAAGGTCTCCATCTGGGGCAGCAACTACAGCATCCCCCTCTTGCCAACACCTTCTTCACCTTCGCCCTCTCTGCTGTCCTGGAAACGGTGAGACCTGGTGCCTCCATCTTTTCCGTAATTACTAGTAGGGAACAAGGATTCTTTGTCCTGAAGACTCAACACTGAACTGCTCTACAGTGGATTTTATACAAATTAAAGTTTTCCTATGGGGAGAGGAAGCGGGGAGAAGAATGCTGTGATGATTGTTTTCTCAGGAAGCGTCTGTCCTGAGTCCTGTCCTTTCTCTAAGGATCCAGGAAGAAGTGATCTGTGCATAATTAAATTCTGAATTGTCCCTAGACCCAGGAGATAAGGAAAAGACACTCCAACGTCCAGAATGATGCATGCTCGATACATTAGTAAATATTGGTAATTCTATGAGACAGGCATGTGCCAAAACTTTTTTGCAGTAATAACCCTGAATGGCAATATCTTTATCAGGATGCACAGCTCTGGATGCTGAAGTCATTCCTGGGGCTGGATTTGGTAAGGCAGAGTCAACTATCTCCTTCCCACTTCCATGTGTAATTTTTTTGGTGAGGGCCGGCGCTAGGGATTGAATTCAGGGCCTTGTGCTGTACCACTGAGCTAAATCCCCAACCCCTGTAATTTTAAATTTGAGCGGTTAGAAGTGACTTAAAGGTGTTCTAATCCAAACCCTACCCAACATACAAATCTTTGTGGGACAAAATAACTCCATCTGGAACTGGACTGGTCCTGGTGACACAAACATTCCCAGGCAGCTTAGGAAGGTAGAAACGGGGTTGTGGATTTAGCTCAAGTGGTAAAGAGCTTGCCTAGCAAGCCAAGGTCCTGAGTTCAAAACCCAGCACCGCCCCCCCCACAAAAAAAAAAAAAGAACTCAGGAAGGTAGAAATGACAATCCCAAAAAATAGCTAAGTGGTTGTAGGCCAATATATTCGTGCTTTGCTGACTCCAAATGGTTTTAGGCCATATTTAAAATCTGCCTAGACATAAAATAACATTAAGGGCTGCTTTGCTGAGGACAAATGAAGAGGAGGAGATGGGGTGTGGTCATTAGGGACGTAAACGGGAGTGGGGGTCAGGGTGTAAAGAAGAACGGGAAGGGCTGGAAAGGCTACCTGGACGAGCTCACTACCGTCCACTTCCATTCCTCACCGCACTGGCTGCAGATGTGGGACTATTCTCTTCAGTGGGAGCCCAGAAAAGTTTTCTGACATCAACAAACTCACTGTCTCAGCTGCACCAGGCATACCCGGGCTGGGAAAAGCCAGCCTGAAGTCTAGTCTACAAAAAACAACAGAGGGTAGCACAGGGCACGGGGCCGCCAGAGGATTCAAACAGGGGCGTAGTCTCTTCACTGACTTCCGCTAAACACTGCGAAGAGCAGAAGAGCCAAGACAGAGTGATACGACAGGAAGGCCCAGAGGAGAGAGCACAGTAGGGAAGGACCTGGAAAGGAAGAGGGACAAAAGATGATGGAGGCCCCCACAGCTGCCACCTCTCCCTTCCTCTGCAAACCGCGCCACAGTGCAGCGGACACCCTCGGGCCTCACCACCCACCTCAGCAGCGAAGGTCAAAGAGTGTGCAGTAATCCAGTGAGGGCGACAAGCCGCCAACACTGTAATCTAGACCACCGCCGTTTCCCTGGTGAGCAGCAGAACTGTGCCTTTACTTCTGCTCTTTATGTGGGTAAGAGTGATGCTTTTTGTAGTGGCTTAACCTTCAGGGAAGATATTTAAGTAGTACGGGTATTGCTGGGGAAGGTTTTTGATATTTCTCAACTCTGGCTGCAGGCTACATCTTTTTAAAAATACCGATAACTGCACAGCCCCCCAAAGAGTCTAATTTCATTGCTCAAGGTGGAGTCTAGGCATCATGATTACTTATATCTCCCCAGGTGACGCCAACCTACGACAGGCTGGAAAACTGCAGTCCTGTTTTATGTCTTGATGTCCCTTGTACCAAATGAGGCCCACTTGATCCTGAGCTCCCGCACATCGGCAATGCGTAGGCCAAATATTTTACCACCTAACGCACCTCAATCAGCAAGTTAATGCAACAGAGCCACCCGGCGTCATAAGGTAGATCTCCATAAACCAATCATCATAATGGACTGCTATAGTTATAAAAAATGAGCTGTTCAAGTGGATTCTGCTGAAACAGTATCATACAAACTGGGGAATTGAGAAGGAAAAGAGGAATGACTCCAACGTTCTTTGTTTTTTTCTTTTCCCCAGGACTGGGGATTGAAGCCGGGGCCTTTGCACTGAGCTACATCCCCAGTCGTTTTCTATTTCGAGATAGGGTCTCAATAAGTCACTAAGTCTCTGGGCTCAAATTTATAATCCTCCCGCCAGAGAGCTGGGATTATAGGCATTTGCCACCACTCCCAGCCAGAAGATTTTCCCCCTATTATCTTTTATTTTGCTCTTTATTTACATTTGGGTTTCTCCTGCAAGAGAACCATGCTATATTTAAGTTTGTATATCTGATTAATTTCACTTAGCATTATTGTCTCAAGGCACATCTATTTTCCTACAAATGACTCGTTTATCTTTCTTCATGGCACAGTAGCACTCCATTGTGTGTAAATACCATCTTTTCTTTATCTGTTCATCTGTTGATGGACATATAGGCCACTTCCGAGATTCAGCTACTGTGAATTGTGCTCCTTTAACGTTGGTATGTATGTCTCACTGTAACATGATGCCTTTCACCCTTCTGGGAAGATACTTAGAAGGGGAATAGTTGGGTTGAATGGAATTTCTGTTTTTAGTTTTATGCTGATTTCCATAGTGATTGTGCTACTTTACACTCCCACCAACAATGTAGAAGAATTCCTTTTCACCACAGCTTCACCAGCATTTGTTGTTATCTGATTTCTTGATGATGGCCATTCTTTCTGGGGTAAGATGAAATCTGAGAGTTGTTTTATTTTGCATTTCTCTAATGGCCAGTGATCTGAGCATTTCTTCATGTATTTATTGGTCATTTGTACTTTCGTGAAGTGTCTATTCATTTCACTTGCCCATTCTTTTAAGTGGGTCTTTATTTTGGGGTGATCTAATTTTTTTTTTTTTTTAGTTCTTTGCGTATTCTAGATATTAGTCCTCTAGGAGTAGTAGTAGTAGCTGGCAAATTTTTCCCATTCTTAGGTTGTCTCTTCATCCTGTTGGTTGTTTCTTTTGTTCTGCAGAAACTTTTAAATTTGATATGATCCCATTTTGTTGATTCTTGATGTTACCTCTTATGCAACTGGGGTTCTGTTCAGAAAGCCCTTGCCTATCTATTTGACCTTCCAGCAGATCAAATGCTTCTGTTTTCCTATTGGATCTTTGATGCACTTTGATTTTAGTTTGGTGCATGGTGAGAGATATGGGTCTAGACTCAATCTTCTGCATGTAGATAGCCAGTTTTCCCAGCACCATTTGTTAAAGAGGTTTTCCTCCAGAGTAAGTTTTTGGCCCCTTTGTCAAAGATCAAGTAGCTGAATGTGCGTGGAGTTGTTTCTACGCCCTCTATTCTGTCCCACTGATCTAAATGTCTGCTCACCGTTGTTGTTGTTTCCAATACCAGTGTAGCTTTGTAGTGTAACTTGAAGTCCAGAATTGTGAGTCCTCCTGCCTTACTCTTATTGCCCAGGGTCGCTTTTGCTATTCTGGGTGTCTTCTTGTCCCGTGTGAATTTTGGGATCGTTTTCTCTAGTTCTGTGAGGAATGCTATTAGTATTTGGGTTGAGATTGCATTAAATCTGTGTATCAGTTTTGGAGGTCTGGCCATTTTGACTGTAATAGTTCTGCCTATCCAGGGACAGGGACGTCTCTCCACTTTTCTGAGGTCCTCCTTGATCTCCTTTTTTCAGAGTGCTGTAGTTTTGTTACAAAGGTCTTCTACTTCCTTGGTCAGGTTAATTGCTAAGTATTTAATTTTTCTTGATGCCATTGTGAAAGGTATTATTTAACCTAATTTCTTTCTCGGTGAGTTTATCACTGGTGTACACAAGCGCTATCTATTTTTGTGTTGACTTTGTATCCTGCTATACTACTGAATTTGGCTATTCCTACTGAATCTGTAGTTTTTTGGTGAAATTTTTTGGGCCTTCTATGTAGAGGATCATGTCATCTGCAAATAATAATAATTTAATTTCTTCCTTTCCTTTACATATTCATTATATTTCTTTCTCTTGCCTTGATTGCTCTGGCTAAGGTTTCAAGATCTACCATATATTGAACAGTAGTGGTGTTAGCAGATACCCTTGTCTTGTTCCCGACTTTAGAAGGAAAGCTTTCAGGTTCTCCCCATTTAATATGATGTTGGCCATTTGTTTGTCATAAATCACTTTTGTCAGATTGAGATAAAGTCCTTTTATACCCATTTTCTTCAGAATTTTTATCATGAGTGGATGTTGAATTTTGCCAAATGCTTTTTCTACATTGCAACGATCATGTGATTTTTGTCCTTGCTTTTCTTTATGTGATACGTTACATTTTACTTGCTCAGGATGTATCATCCTTTGGATGATTTTTCACATCCCATTTGCTAGTATTTTGTTGAAGATTTTTGCATCAGTGTTTGTCAAAGAGATTGACCTGTAGTCCTGTTTGTTGGTCAGGTCTTTTTCTGGTTTTGAAATCAGGATAATGCTAGCTTCCAGGACTTTTGGAGTACTCCTTCTCTTTCCGTTTCATTAAAGGGTTTGAGGAGTATTGGGCTGAGACCTTTCCTAAAGTTCTTGGAGAATTCGGCAGTGAATCCATTGGGACTGGGTTTTTCTTAGTCAGTAGGTTTTTTTTTTCTCAATTACTTCTTAAATCTCATTACCTGATATTAGATCATTCAAGGTTTTTATGTCTTCTTGGTTCCATTTTGGTGGTTCATATGTACCTGGAATCTATCCATTTCTTCTGAATTCTTCATTTTTTTAAAGTACAGTTTCTTGGGGTGGGGGATTTAGCTCAGTGGTTAGAGTGCTTGCCTTGCAAGCACAAGGTCCTGAGTTCAAAAATAATAATAATAATAATAATAATAATAATAATAATAAAGTACAGTTTCTTAAAGTAGATACTAATACTCTAGATTTTGGCATAGTCCATTTTTATCACAATGATTTGGGTCTTTCCCTTTTGGGGGGGGCTGTTTTGAGACAGGGTCTTGCTATGTAGTTGAGGCTGGCCTTGAGCTCACTATGTAGCTGTCATCGAACTCATGGCAATCCTTCTGCCTCTGCTTCTCGAGATTACAGGTATGCACTACCACACCTGGCTTCAAGTTTCTTAAAATCACCTTTAGATCACTTCTTTTTCCTTCCCCACCTCCACATACATATTTGTCTAGATGCCGTCTTGCAGGTTTTCTTCATCCTCACATACACATGATATGAGGTTTCCTGTTCCAAGATTAGTGCTGAACAATACCCTTGCAAAAGAACATCCTGTTGATAAGCTCAGGTTGAAGTGAGCTGCACAGTTCCCATGATCTGACAATGAAGCAAGATATTTTAAACTATTATTAGCCTAGATGTGTCAGCAGGAGTGTGGGCAGGCCATGCTGCTGGCACCTGATGTCTCATTAAACGTATGTATACACACATATCTTCACATGTATAAAGTAACCCTTGTGTGACCATAACTTTATATCCTTTTTTTCCATTTTGTGTATCGTTATTAACCTCTGTTAAGAGTGTACAGTGGGGATTTGTCAACTCTTTGTTAAAAGCAGCCCATCAAGGGGGTTGAGACTTTAGCTCAGTAGTTAGAGTGCTTGCCTAGCAAGCCCAAGGCCCCGAGTTCAGCCCCAGCCACAAACAAACAAACAAAAAAGCAGCCCATTGTTCCTAGATATAACGCTGTCATCAAATGCGGGATCATGTTTCTAACTTCAAGGGCTGTCATTTCCACTAAGTCTCCACTCCCTCCATTCGTGAGCAGTGTATATCTCATTGTTTATTTTATTACTTTAAACAATTTTGAGAAGATTTTTCTCCAATTTTGAGAAGAATTTTTTCCTACTTATTCTTTTGGGATTTCCATATTTCTGACCATTCTTACTGTATGCTTTTGTTTCATCTCTCACCACCTTCTGGAAATTCAGAACATCTACAGAGCCCAGGCGTGGTGGCGCATACCTGTGATCCCAGCACTTGAGAGGCTGAGGCAGGAGGATCACAAATTCGAAGCTAGCCTGGGCAACATAGTGAGTTCAAAGCCAGCCCAGACTACATGGCAAGACCCTATCTCAAAAAAACAAAACAGAACAACTATAGGTAGTACCATATTTCACACTTAGCCCCTCCTCTTCTATCTCTCTTTTCTCTGAAAACCAAGCTCACCTGTCTGCTGTCTACCACTATTCTCTTTCCTCCATCATACTTCTTGTACTTTTCCTTATGCCAATCTTTTTCACTGTTAATGCTCCTTAAACTTTATACTGTGGGTCTTTTGACTAGCTCCCATCTGTATATGCCACGTAAGCACCATCTCTAATAAATGAGAGTAGGTGTCTTTGACATTGATTAGTCCACATACATGGGCAGATCAAAGCACCCAGTGTATGTGTTTCAATGTTGTAATTTTATTATGGTAAAAGACACATCACCATGAGTCCTCCTCACTATACTCCCCCATGCTTCACACACACTCATCCCATTGTTCTTGCCATTTTCTGAAGCCGTTCTGGAAATCCTCTTTTGTGTGTCTTTATAAGGTATGATAAAAATACGGTGAGTGCTGTTATTGTGTGCCATTCAGTGGAAATGCAGGCTCATTAAAACATTACAGTACATTCTCATCCACCTGATTCACCAGATCTGGCACCATGTGACTTCCGGCTCTTTCCCAAAGTCTGAATGACCGACCGTGAAAGCTAAATGTTTTGAGTTGATTTAGGACTTTTTGGCAGCCACAATTACACAACTAGACGCTCCAGAAAGAGGACATCCAGGATATAGCATAGGTGTAGAAATCTACACAAAGTAAGTAGCACTTAAAATCCACCAGGAGTCCCCTCCGCCCACACCCTGGTGCCTCAACTGCACCCCAGCACCTCACCCACTGGCACCGTGGAGCTGCACCTGGGCAGGGCAGATGGGTCCCAGGAGACTGGCAGTTCTTACCACCTGTGGAAGCTTCCAAATAATTTATTTTTCCTCACTCCAGTATTAAGAATTATACCAAATTGAAAAGATATGAATGAATATCTTAAGAAAAAGGAAGACTTTATATACTTCTCATATTCAGATTCCTCTGGAGTATGCAGAAGTACAGATGGAGTCAATGAAATTTACGAGACAGCCAGACTTAAAATAATTTTAACAACAAAGATGACAGTTCTGATAACAAGACATCAATTGTCTCACCAAAATTTACAGAAGCAATCAAGGCTGGAAACAGAAATCAGAACTAGCTGGTTACCAGTCCTGTTCTGAGACTCATAGACCCCACTATCTTCTCTGTAATTTAGAAGAACTAATTAACAGCATTGACCTATTTTGCATAAGTCAGTGAAAAAACGGTGCATCCATAAACTTCTTTTCACACAGTTGTATTTACCTAATAGATTTTATTTAGTAATATAATAATAGGTCTGCTTTTTTTTTTTTCCATAAAAATCTGCTGATGTTGAAGTTTGTGAGGAAGATTGGGACTCACCTGAGTCAGCTGACCAGCAATCTCTCGAGGAGAGTCCTATAGACATCCACACTGCCGAAGATGTTCCAGTTGCTGTGGGAGTGTGTGCAATTCCAGAGGATTATGGTGTAGAGACAGAAAACAATTCCCCCACAAACTTCCAAGGCCAAACTGGTGAAGAGCCACCCGCTAAACTTTGTAAAATTCTTGACAAAACCCAAGCTTTGAATGTGACCACCCAGCAGAAATGGCCTCAACGAATGTAAGCTTGGTGAATTCAACAGTAAATAGTTTTCTGCTTTACAAATATTTTTCTGATTTTGAAGTGTAAAGGTACCGATTCGAACATGTGTGGAGTATGCAAGGAAAGTTTCTCCACCAAAATGCCTCTGATTGAACACACCACAATGGGGATCCCTACATGTGTAGAGACTGTGGCTCTAAGACGGGAGTTTTTGAGAACCTTGGCCAGCATATTGTGGACACCCACTTTAGCCATTACCTCTACTGGCGTGAGCAGTACAATGTGCAGTTCTCCTCAAACAGTGAGCTCCAACTACATTTTCCAGGAACACACCTGGAACAGTATTTGTGTGATGAACAGTACTTGTGTCCACTCTGAGAACATGAAACTAATGATCCAGAAGACTTGTATGGTGTGGTAAATGAGCATGCGTGTAAATCAACAGACTCAAGCAATAATTATAATAATGGAAGGCGAGTGTGATGGCATGTGCCTGTAATCCTACATGTAGGAGCACTCACGAGGCTGAGGCAGGAGTTTGAGGCTCCTTAGGCTACACAGTAAATTCAAAGCCAGCCTAAACTACCTAGCAAGACCCTGTCTCAAACCGCCCCCACCCAAAATGAAAAAACAACAGAGAATATGTACAGTACAGCCTTAAGCAAAATTGCCTTCAGCAAATGTAAAACCTTCTTTGTCTTGTTTATTTTATTTTTTCTGATGCTGGGGATTGAGCTCAGGGCCTTTGTACTGAGCTAAGTCCACCCTCCCCCCATTTTTTTCTTAAGGTCTCACTAAGTGGCTAAGTTGCCCAGGCTGGGCTTAAACTTGCCATCCCCCGCCTCAGCCTCTCAGTGCTGAGATTACAGGCATGTACCACCAATGCCCAGCATAAAAAGTTCTTTGTATGTCAAACGTGATTTTTGGAATAGACATCATACAAATGTTAATGAGCATGTCACTATTGAACATACTAAAACATTTCCTTATATTTGTGATGACGGTGGGAAGGGCTTTTCGAGTGTGTTAGACAATCGACAGCATTTAAATTCACATTTACCTGAAGGGATTATTTATGTTAATATTATGGATATTCAGCAGGAGCTTCCTTATGGGAGGTGATTTTTTTTTTTTTTTTGGTGGTGCCAGGGATCGAACTCAGGCCCTTGTGCTTGCAAGGCAAGCACTCCAATCACTGAGCTAAATCCCCAGCCCGAGCTTCCTTATGATCTAGAGGGTCTTCTGCTAAAATACAAGCCACAAGTTTGAGGGACTACTCAAGTCTCCTCATGGCCACCCCTTCCGTGCCTCCCCATCATGTGGCCTTCCAGAATTTGAGCCCAGAAACAAACTCCGTTTGGAGTCTGGCTAGGGGAGAGGTATTTGGCTTCCTCTTCCAGGTCATCTGATGCCCGTTGTTGACCGGGCGACTCCAAAGTTGCCGATTTGTACAGTCCTTAGCTCACGCACTCTACCATAACACTCTAGAGCACTGCTCAGCCCAGAAGCTGGAAATAAAGCTGCCCAAAAGCCCAAACTGACAGAAGGCCGCACCACAGCACTCGCCTCCTCACTGCAGAGCACAGGCCTGAAATGGAGCTTTAGAGAAAACACAGCCCTCTGGTAGAACAGCCCTGCTTTTCCTTAACCAATCACGAGCGGAAGGGAAGAAAACTGTTGGATTCCTTTCAATGGGTCTGTGAGCCGGGGTGGGCATCAAGCAGTAGAGAAGACCACACTACTTGTCTTTCAGCTTAGGTTTTGTTACTAATCATCCAACATCTGACCGGATGAGTTAATACTTTTGTGCAGGAAAGACAAACAGGGGAGGTATTTTCTGTTTTTCTTGAGTGCTCTGCCCCCGAGACGGCTTCTTGGGGATCCTCTGTAATGGCTGATTGTGCCGGAAGTGGTGATGAGCGTGCAGGGAAGGTCACCCAGAGGCAGAAGTTGGAGCCAGGGTTGTTTAAATTCACATTTACTGAGCAACGCCCAGCTGGGACGCCCTGGCTCTTCCTCACCAAGCACAGGGCTCTCTCTGGTCCTCCGATTGGGCCCCCCAGATTCCAGCACACAGCATGGGCCCAAGTGGACTGACTGACAGCTGGGTGTGGCCCGAGGCCAAAAACTCACCAGAACCTCCTGGCTGCCCACATGAAGTACCTCTGTGCCACAGTCTATTTAAACAAAACCCAAAGGGTACAGTCTTTGTTTTCTTTTGTTTTTGTCTTTTGCTATGACAAGCAATATTGTAGTGATTGATCGATCAATCGATTGATTTATACTGTGGATTGAACCAAATAGCCTCACACTGAGCTATTTCCCCATCCCCATTTTTATTTTTTATTTTGAGTTAGATCTTGTTAAGTCTCTAAGTTGCCTAGCTGGGCTCGAACTTACAATTTTCCTACCTCAGCCTCCCAGAATGGTGGGATTACAGACATCCATCATCATGCTCAGCTGAATAAGCTTGTAAAATTCGTATTTGTATTATTAGGCAGATGAGAAAAATTCCCAGAAATGCAACGCTGGGTCAAGAGGATACACACTTGTAATGTTGATAAATATCACCAAATTGTCCTCCAAAGGGCTTGCAACATATGAAAGTGCCTATTTCTCCCACAACCTCTTCAACAAAATTTGTGGTCAAAGTTGGATTTTGCCAATCAAGACAGGGAACTAGTGATATTAGTGCAGTTTTAATTTATTTTTCTGAATATGGTTGAAGTTAATTTTTCTGAAGCCTTCTATAGTTCTTATAGATGTAGCAGGATCTTGTCCATTTTTCTACATGAATTTGTGGGAGAAGCTCATTATGATGGGAAGATTAGCCTGTTGCTGCGATATGAATTACAAACACGTTTTCTCAGTTTTGTATTTGCTTTTGACTTAGCAAATAAAGTTTTTGCCACACAAAAGGTTTTCTTTTAGAAATATAATTTGATTTATTAATACTTTCTTTTATGAGTTCTAGATTTTTAGATGTAGTTAGAAAGAATAAGACACTTTTGCTTTCCCTCATGGTACTGGGAACACAGGGCCTTGCATATGCTAGCCAAGCACTCTAATACTGAGCTACATCTCCTTTTGTTTGTTTTTTGTTTTTGGTGACATAGTCTCACTAAGTTGTCTAGGCTGGACTTGAGCTTGTATCAGTCAGCTTCCCATTTTCCCATGGCTGGACACAATACTTAACACTCAGAATTTAAAAGAGAAAATGTTCCATTGGCTCACATTTTTCATCTATGATTAGCTGGCTTCAAGTCAGAAATAGCCTAGAGGGACAAATCTGCTCAGTTCATAGCTTTGCTTTGTGAGGCTGACAAGGGGTAGACTGTGACCGGATGTGTCCACTTCAGTGGAATAAGAAACGCCTAGCAGATGCCAGATGTGGTGGCGCACACTTCTAAACCCAGCATTTTGGGGGGTGAGGCAGGAGGGTTGCTGTGAGTTCAAGGCCAGCCTGGACTACATAGTTCAAGGCCAGCCTGGCCTGCATAGCGAGACCCTGTCTCAAAAAACCAAAAAGAAAAAAAAGTGCCTAGCAGATGAGTAAAGCATGCTTCTGGTTGTGTCTGGTGGATCACAGAGTCATGGCCTTGGGTACTATATAGGTTCCTTCATCCATTTCTCTCTGACACTGTCTCCCTACTCTGCTTCACACCCAAACACATCTCATTAAACCATGTTTCATCTCCAGATAAAGATACAACAAGTGCATAATTCTGCCAACATAATACAACTCTCCCAAGTACAACTGGAAATGCAATCATCCTTCCCCAAAGTCTCAGCAGTTCTGGCATTTTTCAGAAGTTCAAGTCTCTCCTGAGACTCAAGGCAAACTCTTAGCTGAGAACCTCCGTAAAAATAAAAAATAAATTACATAATCTCCAGGTACACTGGTACAGAGTACTCATTCCCATTCCCAAAGGGAAAATGGGGGAGGGGCCTAGACAAGAATCGGACCAAACCAAGACTGAAACCCAGCAAGGCAAGTGTTAAGTCCTGTAGCTCTGTATCTGACATCCAGGGCACATGATGGTAAAATGTGAGTTCCAAAGGGCCTGGACAGCCCCACCCTGACAGCCTTGGTGGTTGCAGCCCACACAGACTCTCTCTTCGGCTGGTTCCACTCACAGCCTGTAATTTTCCTTGGAAGACATTCCACATTCCTGCTATCTACAACTTTCTGGGGTTTCCACAGCATCTTTGCCTTCAGTCCCACAGATTCATGCACTACCTTCTCAGGGGTTCTTTGCCTGGCCTCCAGGCCTCCCTCTGAAATCTGATTGGAAACCTCACTGACCCCACAACTCTTGCATGTGTACTGTGTACTGGTAAAAACACCATCACATGGATGATACCAAAGTCTACCGTCAGCAGAAGCAGTAGCCAGGCCCCCGTGGACCATTGCTGTAGTGCACTCTGGGTTCCTGGGTGGCTGAGCAGAGTGAAATGAATCCAGCAGAACCAATTCCCCAGTAGGGCCTTCTTGAGCAGGGGTCCCAGGGACTCTCTTCTCAAATGAAAGTTTTACATTTTTACACCCTCAGGCCTGTGATGAGTTGGGTCTTGCTGATTTCTGAGATCTCCTCAAGGCATCTTTCTTCTTATTCCTGTACAGAGTACTGTACTTGTTTTCTTTTTAGTGGCACTGATCTCTTCAGCAATTAAATTTTATGTGTCATTCCTTCTGGGCCAAAGTTTAAATTACTCAATTTTTTCTGCTCTGCCTTTTCCCTCTGATTCTCAGTATAAATCTGGCTAAAAGCATTTAGCCCAGACTTGTGTTCACTCAATAACCTTTACACAAATATTTATGACAGCTTTCTACATAATAGCCAAAACCTGTGAACAACTGAAGTATCTTTCAACAGGTGAGTAATTAAACAAACTTTGGTCTCTCTGTGCCCTGAAACATTTCACAACAATAAAAAGTCATGAATGATTACTGTATGCAATCACCTATGAGTCAGCAGAGAATTATGCTGAACTAAAAAAAAAAAAAAAACCCATCCCAAAAGGTTATATACTATATAATCTGATTTACACAACATTCTCCAAATAATAAAATGATGAAACAGATTAATGATTACCAGCATTTGGTGGGTGAAAGACAAAGGACGTGGCCATAAAATGGTGACATGAGGGGCCCTGACATGGATGTTCTATGTCTTGACTGTATCAATGTAAATAACCTGGTTATAATATTGTACTACAGACCAGGCCAAAGATTTTCAATGAAGTAAATGTGAATCAGAACCGCCTTCAGGGGAGTAAAGGAGTGTATGCAAGTATTTTCAAAAATCTCTTGATCAAATGATTCATATATATATCCCATTATGGTCCCAGGACTGAAGGCTTTTAGAGAAATTAGATGAGGAAGGGTAAACAGGAGCGTTCTGTTTTAGAAGAAGGGCAGAATGAAGGATTCATCTGGAGGAAAAACTAGAGGACACCTCATCAATAGCCCATTGCAATTATACAAACAAGGAATGATGCAGAGATGTGTGGGGTCAGAGATCTGATAGGTTCATATAATGAAATGGAGCTTAACTTCTCAATCAAGTTTCTTAACAATGTTAAGTCAGGGGTTAACTTCTTAACCCCTAAGGGATACAGTGGGATAAAGGGTATGCGTACTTCTCGATCTGCAACGAAATGATAACACTCTTGCCTTCCAAAATTAGCAGGTGTCCCTGCCACAAGAGAGCATAACCCTCCCTGGTGGCCTATGCCCCTCCCTGAGGCTCAGTTAGCTCCACAAGGATCCCACGAGGACTTTGTCACCAGCCTCATCTGCCCCACCCCAAGTCCTCTGTCTCCTCTTACAGGACGGACATAGGTTTAAAATCACTCATCTAGGCAGCCTGCCAAACACCGGTTTCTCCCCAGACTTGGGCCAGCTTCCTGGCTGTCCAGGGCCCAGAAAGCAAACCGGGAAAGGAGAAAACAGGCCACTGTGCTGTGACCTCTCTGGCCGCAGCCTCTCACTAGAGTGGGCGCCTGATACTACCAGGGTCGAAAACCAGGAACAAGGTGTGGTCCCTTTAAACTCAACAGTTTGGGAAGATGGGAAAACTTCTCATTCTCCAGAACTGACGAACACCCAAACCAGATGGGTTAAAATGTGCTGCAGCATCGAAACTTGGGGTTCTTTTGGAGGCAGATGAAAACTTCATTTCACTGATCAGAACACACAACCTCTCTCTCAATTGCCTGTTTGAGTATCTACTAAATCTCTGTGCTTCCATTTTACCACCTCTCCAATTCTACCCTTCTAGAACGTCCAACTTTTCCTCTCTACCAAGATATAGTAGCTATGAACAGGGTAGCTTAGGTCCTGTTACAATAACCTAACTCTTTTCCACCTCACTTGAGAAGATTTTGTGGGATGTGGAGGAAAGGACAACCTTTGCTTCCCCTGGGATTTGTTTCTCTCTCATTTGGAGATGAACCTTGGGAATCAACCAGTATGAGGAGATGACCAAAGAAGCATGGAAAGGCGTTGGTGGGCAATCGTTAACCTGTGATGTAGTTATCTGGACCCGGGCGTGAATGAGGCTGACAGAAGAGCCTTTCCATTTCACTGTGCCATTCTACCCACCAGATGGTGGATGATCAGTGAGATCTCGGCAAGATGGCAGTAATGAAAATGGCTGCCACAGATCTTAGAGGAAGTCACTGAATTTGAAGTGTATAAAGTACAGCACACAGTCAGTAGTCCGTAAGTTCACCTTAAAAACATTAGGTCTCCACAAATCTTATGTCACATTCACATTTACTTCTCTCCAGACATTCCTTTCAGAAAACAGGAAAATCTGCAAGCAAAAGGGGAAAACAGTTTAGGAAAATTTAGTCCAATGCCTGTGAGGAAGAATCATAAGAGAGCTGGAGAAAATAAAGCCACAGTGAACTGGAAGCCTCCACCTGGACAAAAACTGCAGCAGCCCCACACCCGCTAACGTGTCTTCACCCTGTCCTCCTGCAAATGGCTTCCAATAGAGAACAAATACTCTACACTGTCAACCCACATTGCCCTGGTCCGTGATAAACTGTGAGTCCCCAAATGGGTTTTGTGTAAATTAGAGGCTCATCCCATGAGGTGGGAGACTTGGAGGGAAACACTGCAGCAACATCTACACAGAGAACGTCTGTCCTCAAGTCCTGCCCTTACGAGAACAGTCTATGAAAAATACGTTCCCAGTGGGCCCTCATATTGGTTTTTCACCTACATTTTCCATGTAACTTGCAGTTTTCTTTTCTTTTTTGCTGCTGGGGTGCAGTTTTCTGACCTACCTTTTTCTTATGTGAGTTGGGATTGAAAAGCTCAACGGTCACGTGGGACCACTTAGGAAACAACAACAGGTTTAGATGATGACCTGATTTCACGGCATGATTCTGCATGGTTTGGTGGGGACGGGGGTGGGGAGGGTTTTCTTAGGGGGAGTTGTTTTGTTTTGCTATTGTCATTTTGTTTTGGGGTTTTGTTTTTTTTAAACTATTGGTCAGGATGCATCACTTCAGCTGCAGACCTTTCCATTTCCTTCCTTTTTTCTCTCCCCAACTTCGCTTGCAAAAATCACAATGTTGAAATCGACGGCGCCTGGGGGAATAGATAAATCCAACTAGAATGAGGCCAGGGCTGGTGACAATGTTCTGGGCTGCTAATCAACTCTGAAAGACATCGATGGAAAATACAGGGAGATGGGTGTCAGTTAGAAACCCTTAAATAAGCTTCAGTGCTCAAATGTGCCCACTATCCAGCTTAAGCGTTCCCCTGAGTGGGAAGTGAAAGGCCAATAAGACTTAGTTAGAGTGAGGAGATAGTTATTGCCAGAGACAGACAAGAAGTCAGAATTTAAAAGGAAATGATGTCAAAAAAGCAACATGATAACAATATGCATAGTTATCTGTGTAAATAAAGATAAGTGCTGCAACATGTATTAATTTCTTTGTCTGGAGTGATACACAAGATACTACTAACAATGAGACTCATGCGGGACAGGTACTGAGAGGGAAAACACTGTTATTTGTATTATACTTCTCCAGAATGATTGAAGTTTTATCAGATTCCCACTGAACATATATTAATCGAAAAGCCCAGAATAGAAAGGATGCAATTAAGGAGTAAACAAGTCATATCGTTGGGCACTCTGGAAATGGTGGCGAAGTTTGGTCTCCAGCTGGTCACTCGGAGCCCTGCATGGTGTCGGGGCTCAGCAGACTGTGCTAAGTGAGCATCTGTCTCCCCTCCGGCAGACAACATGTTGCTGAGCCTGGACGAGTAAGTGTGGGAAACAGCGGCCACGTCACACGGCACCCGTACAGGAGGAGTAAGCACTGCTGGACTTCGAGGCCACCCTTGATATCTGTGGGTCCCTTCTTTTTACAAATCCTGTTCTCTGTCACCCTGGTGATTCTGGCATGGGTGTCCTCCCTCCTCCCCACCATCTTGCTACTTGATCTAGCTAAATCCAGGAGCTGGAGCCTCCCTCTTTTTGCCCAAGACCAGAGAACTCCAGCATTGCAACCCTCACGGCTGTCCTGTCTCCCAGGTTCCCCCCAGAAACCTCCTTTCTGGGCTGCCAGCTCTGGCCTTGGGTTTAAGTCTGTTGCATTCTCTATTTCATTTGACCCTGACAACAATTCTATGAGGTAGATATTAATATCATTCCCACTTTACAGATATGAACAGTGAGGAAGAAAGAAAGAGGTTCACAACTTTCCAAGATCACACAGCAAATAAATGGTAAAATCAGAATCTGAATTCAAATCTGTCATTTGTTTGTTCTTTCTGTTTGGAGATAGGGTCTTGCTATGTAGCCCAGGCTGACCTCAGAATCATCTCGAGTGCTGAGATTCCAGGCATGTGCCACCAGCCCTAGCTCAAAGTTGCCCCTTGATCCTAAATTTTAACACATCCAAGACATTGCCAAGCGGTACAGAATTAATAATAATTCTTAAACGTGAAAAACTAAGTATTAGACTCAGAAACCAGCTTGTTCACACACAGAGATAAATACATGCTTAGCTGCTGAAATTGCTGATAAAAGACAGCTTTTAGGAAAAAACAGTTGGGCATGTGGCTCCACCAGTGAGAGACCTTAGCCGGGCAGGCACTGGGGCAGGCTGGATCCTCAACAAATAAATAAACCATGACTCTCGCACAAATGCAGAAGGGAATACAAGTCAAAGAATTGGTTGAATTCATATAATGAGAGAACCAGGCAAATGTCTTAACAGTTTCAAAGGAAGCCCAAATTGACATGCTGTAAAGATATTAAATTGCAAATGTAAGCAAAACACATTTTTTTCCCACAGCATGGGGGAGGGTGTTAATTTTAAGTCAGCAGGACAAGAGAGAGCTTGCATATTGATAATGACAAACTACCTGAATGCTGTGTTCCAGGAAACAACGGTGGTTAAGAAATGCCTTGTACGGTTGGGGATTTAGCTTAGCGGTTAGAGTGCTTACCTTGCAAGCACAAGGCCTTGAGTTCGATCCCTGGCAAAAAAAAAAAAAGAAAGAAAAGAAAAAGAAATGCCTTTTACTGGGAGTGGTGGAATTACGGCCTGTGAGTCCAGCACTCAGGAGGCTGAGGCAGGAGGATTGCTGCGAGTTCGAGGTCAACCTGGACTGCATAGTAAGACCTTGTCTCAAAAGGAAAAAGAAAAGAAATGCCTTTTGTGTTCTGAGAAATGGCTTACTGTGAAGAGCCACCCTTCCCCATATAATTTAGGTAAAACATGTTTTCCACACATTCTCCTGACTCCCACAGGATCCACAGATGACTCTCCTGTCCTGTATTCAAGGTCAGACACAGAACCTTCAAGTTCCTGCTCTGTGTCATGTGAATGACGGGCTGAAATTAGAATTGTCTGTCCCTTCATGAACTTCTTGGCCATTTGTACTGCTGTGAAGTGTCCGTTTATTTCCCTTGTTCATTTTTTGGACTGAATCTTTTACTTTGAGAAGGTCTAAGGTTTTTTTAAATTCTTTATCTATTCTAGTTCTTTATATATTCCTTGTCTGAGGAATAGCTGGCAAA
Source organism: Hystrix cristata (assembly GCA_004026905.1). NCBI lineage: Eukaryota > Metazoa > Chordata > Mammalia > Rodentia > Hystricidae > Hystrix > Hystrix cristata. The sequence continues at coordinate 9,386 of PVJO010021224.1, read as the reverse complement.
CCTTTTTCCCACTCTGTAGGCTACCTTTTCACTCTGTTGGTTGTTTCTTTTCCTGTGCAAAAGCTTTTTAATTTGATGTGATCCCATTTGGTGATTCTTGATACTATTTCTTGTATGACTGGTGTTCTGTTCAGATCAGAAAGTCCTTGCCTAAGGCTATAACTTAAAGAATTTCACCTTTTTCATCTTCCATCAGCTTAACATCACTGGCCATGAGAAAAATACAATGTAAAACACCGAGATACTACCTTACCCTAAAAGAGTGGCTATTATAAAGAAATAAAATAATAACAAATGATGGTCAGGCTGTAGGGGGATAAAGGAACCCTTCTACATTGTTGGTGGAAATGTAAACTAGTACAACCACTATGGAAATCAGTATGGAGATTCCTTCAAAATAAAACTGAGGTTAAGCGTGGTCACACACACCAAACCAAAACAAACAAATAAAAAGCTAAAACTAGAAATTCCATTTGACCCAGCTATTCCCCTTCTGGGTATCTTTCCAAAAGAGTTAAAGACATCATATTACAGGCACACATGCATACCTATGTTTTTGTTTTGGTTTGGTTTAGTTTTGCATTTGGGTTTTTTTGTTTTGTTTTGTTTTGTTCAGTTCTGTTCTGTTTTTTGAGACGAGTTCTCACTATGTAGTTCAGGCTGGCCTTGCTGGCCTCAAACTGATGGCAATCCTGCCACAGCCTCCCAAGTGCTGAGATTACAGGTGTGTGCCACCACAGCTGGCTGCACACCTATGTTTATAGCAGCACAATTCATAATAGCTAAATCTTGGAAGCAGGCTATATGTCCATCATCTGGTCAATGGATAAAAAAAATGTGGTATTTACACACAATAGAGTACTACTCTGCCATAAGGAAAGATAAACTTTAGTCATTTGTAAGCAAATGAATGCAGCTTGAGACCATAATGTTAAATGAGATAAACCAGATAAACAAATACCATGTGGTTTTTCTTACATGAGAAACTCAAAATATAAAGACCAAAATAAAAGATAACAGGAAGTGGGGAGATAGATCTTTCTTAAATGGGAAGGGCATCGAGAGACAGAGGGAGGGAGAGGAGGGGAAAGGGAGGGGATGAGGAAAGGAACTAAAACGTGTTATGTACGTGTACCAACTCCTCACAAAGAATGTAAACATTATGTACTGCAAACATACACTAAAAGAAAAAAAGAAAGAAAAACTGTCTGTCCCTGAAACTAGCTAAATACAGAGGTAAATATTTTTTGTTCAACTAACTGACTGATACTTCTCACATCTATAACATGTCTACTCCTTTCTATAAAAGTCCAAGGCCAAAGCACCCTGCCCAGACACTGACCCAAGTGCGCTCCCATAATAATAGCCTGATTTAGCTCAGTAGTACAGTGCTTGCCTACAAGTGCAAGGCCCTGAGTTTGATCCCCAGTACCAAAAAAAAAAAAAAAAAAAAATCAATCTTCTTAATTGGTTATGTTTTGCCTTTGACAACATTCATCAGTTACCTGTAATTTGAAAAGAGCTGCAAAGTAGCTCAGAGAACCACTGCTACAGCCAATACATAACTTATCACTGAAGTACAGTATGATTTTCTTTTTCTAAAATCGTCCTTAATCTTAAAATAAGACCATCACAAAATAAAACGTGTCTCATAACATTTGGCTTCATTATTAACCTGGGTGCCATAGGAGTGATAATGTCCTGTTTAGGCCTTCTTAAAATCACTTTGATGAAGGTTTTCTAAAAATCTCAAGTTTGACCTTTAATCGATCTGGATTAACTCCTCTCTGCTTCAAGTCCCCACACTACCCGGGGCTCCTCCTGGGCTTGCTCGAACTGACTTGGGGCCAGAAACCCTGAAGCAGAGACACCAGGCCAGTTTCTCACAAGAGCTTCATGGCATCGGCCCCTACATTCAATCGACCTTAGTTCCTTACATTCAGTCGACCTTAGTTCCTTAGACCGCATTTGTGTGCTTAAACGAGTATCATTCTGAAATGTGACATTCCACACAAGACCTTATCTGCACAACCAATATTTCCAAAGATACTCCGGTAAAAAGGACATTCTCACTGAACCCATGCCAATAACTACAATGTCATAAAAATACCATAATTATATTGTCAAGAGATTCAAGAATATTCAAGAAGAGTTTCCAAATTCTTGTAGGAGTCGGGCAGTGAGAATAATAGAAGATTTACAAATATTTAGTTTTGGTTTACAAAGACGGACTCTTAAAAACAAAGCAGAGCTATAATTACTAAATTGTGAAGCAAAAACTACCATCATCGCCCCTTAGTTCATTCCGTTCTGCGTCCCTCTAGCCCGGTGGTGGTGAGCCTGTGGCACGCGTGCCGCAGCGGGCTGTGTACCCACCGAAAACTCTGAAAGGTTCGCCATCACTGCAGGCCCACACCTCAGGTCAGTAGGCCCACAACCCAGCAGCGTCTTAGGAAAGTTCTAGGGTGCCTGCTCCCCACACAGTATAGCCTTAAAGTTGTCTAAGCGGCATGGCCGGAGTGTCTGCCAAAACATTGCCGTCTGTAGCTGATTGCTGAGCTTTTGGGGAAACATCAGAGTAAGACCAAAAAATAAAAAATAATAATTAAAAAAACCTCTGTAGATGCCAAAGGACTTAAAATGACTGTGTTTAACTTATACTTTGTACTGATGATCTTCAAAAGTGAAAGAACTGATAAGAGTTCATTACAAGAATACTATGCTGATGGCTTCCAAGTGAACTGGGTTGTTTCTGTGAAACCAAAAATCATAAACTCAACCCAAAAAATGTGTGTGACAAAAATAAGACGTAGTTGTCGACTCTTTTTGAAAAGAAGAGTGAATATTACATCTAATTTATAAAAAGGGATAAATACAACCATTACAGAGAAAAAAACTGAGGTAGTCACTAATCTTGACTTACACATTATAAATAAACCAGAGTTATGGTAAGAGCACCCAAGAACATACCAAGAATATCAAGTAGAGCGACTCAGCAAGTCCTGAGTCCTAAACGTCCGCATGTTAATAACAATACGTACATAAGCAACGGAATCCCTAGTTGAAAACTACTGACCGAGAAGATGCTAAATTCAAATTTAGAAAATAAAAACATGACCTTGTTAACATTAAAAAGAAGTAACTAAAATTATGACCAAAGGCTCCAACCACATTGGCAGAGATCTGCTGCCCTCTCCTGGAGGGCAGTGTAGTTCGGGCTCGCCTTTCCTTCCTCCTTCCTTCCTTCTTCCCTTCCACCTTCCTCCCTTTTTTCCTTCCTCCTTCTTTCCTCCTTCCTTTTTTTCCCTTTCTCCCTTCCTTCCTTCCTCTTTCCCTTCCTCCCTTCCTCCCTTCCTTCTTACCTTCCTCCTTCCTACCTTCCTCCTTCCTTCTTTCTTTCCTCCCATCCTCATTTCCTCCCTTCCCTTTACTTTTTACTTTAAGGTGACTTAAAATTGGCATGAAAATTGCAAAAATTCAAAAATCCCTTGTGTAGTTTTGTCTTTTGTCCAGATGTCCCAATTTTGAAAATTTCTAAACCAATAAGAACAAATCGCAACCTGGGGCATGTTCAGCCATCTATCTCACACCCCAAGCAATGAACTTAAAGAAACTTCAAGAAGCAGGAAGGGGACAGGACATCTCAGGTCCTCTCTTCACCAGGTGGATGTCTCTGCCTCTCTGGGATTCCTCGCCTGAATACTCGGTTTAGTGTCACCACCCTTTCACCACAGTGCTCCTGATGCCGCTCACCTGCTCGATCCTTTCCCGCAGCACTTACCATCTGCTAAACTAGTTGATGATCTACTTCTTACGTTGACTGCTTCTCTGCTGCTTCCTCTTGCTAAAATCACCGGACTATTTATCTGTTAGAAGGAGGAGGAGGGGAAGGTGAAGAAGGAGGAGGAGGAGGACAAGGAGAAGGAGTAGCAGAGGGAGGAGAAGGAGGAGGAGGAGAGGAAGCAGAGAAGTTGTTACAGAACAGATGACCCATTAACTCTGAATACTTCATCACACAGTTCCTAAAAACTAGGACACTCACATATCCACAGTACAACCACCAAAATCAGAAACTGATATCAATGTTGTAGACTGGCTACTCTCCCCACCCTATTTGCATCTTGCCAGTTGTCCCCACGCTCCTTTGTAGACCCGGGATCCCAGCGAAGGGTACGACGCCGCATCCTGCTGTTCCAGCCGCGTTCTTTTCAGTCTGGAACAGTTCCTCAGTCTGTGTCTGTCCTTCATTACCCGGGAATTTTTCAGGGATACAAGTCCATTATCATATAGTTATTTTGTCCTTCAGCTTGGGTTGGTTTAATATTTTCTCATCATTTGTGCGTTTTTGTTGGGAACACCCCAAGAGCAGTAGTGAGTTCTCGGTACATCACAGTACCCAGTAGACGATGTCAATTTGTCACTCTACGGATCTGTTAACTGTGTCACTTAGTAAAAAAGATATCTGCCAGATCTCCCCAGTGTAGAGGTAATTAGTAAGTATGGCATACTTTTTAATTAATAAGTAATTTTTACGGAGAGATACTTTGAAGACTAATTATCTCATTCCTCATCATGATGGTTCTGGTGTGAATAAGTCATTCTTCAGTCTTTAGAAATTTGTGATTCTCTAATTCTTTCACTGTTTCTTTTTCTATTCGTTAGCATTCTGATGTAGAGTTTTCCCTTCTCTTTCATTCATTCATTCATTCATGTACGTCAGTATGGACTCATGGAATCCTCTTTTATGCAAAGGTTTACAATTTGGGGGGCTTGTTTTGTTTTGAGGCTTTTTTTTAGGGGGTAGGGTGTTTTGGGTTTTTGTTTTGTTTCGGCAGCTCTGGGAATGGAACCCAGCAGTGCTCTTCCACAGAGCTAAATCCTCAGTCTTTTTATTTTTTACTTTGAGACAAGGTCTCACTAAATTCCCCAGGTTGGCCTCAAACTTCCTGCCTCGGTTTCCTGAGTAGCAGGGATTACAGAGTCTTTTGTGCTTACCAGCTGGGTTGATTTGTTCTCAGTGGTCAGAGCTGGTTGTTCACTGCTATGTATATTGCTTATTTTCTCACTCATGTATCTGGAGTGGTTCGAAAAGGCTACTTCTTACTTCTTTCTCACAGTGTAACTTTCAATACTTCAAAATCAGTGTAAATCTGGGCAGAATCAAACATGGACATCATACATCAGGAAAGCAGATTTCAAACTTTAAGAAAAAAATTTGTTTTCGTAAGAGACTAAAAATACAGGAAACTAAGAAAACTGAATAACTGCTAATCATTCCAGTTGGGATTAACAGAGAAATGGTTAAAAAACAGATTGCCAGGACAGGAAACACTGAGTTTGAATTTTCTCCTCTCCACCTCTGGTTTTGTGAGACAGGGTCTTGGTATGTACTTCCGGCTGGTCTTGAACTCACTATGTAGCTCAGCCTGGCTTTAAACTTGTGTCGATCCTCCTGCCTCAGCCTCCTGAGTGTTGGGATTACAGGTGTGCACCACCAGGCCCAGCTGAGTTTGAATTTTCAAAGCAGCTCAACCACTTGTGAATTCAAATTCCCAGGTGACCTCTGGGGAAAAGTATGCCTCACAGCTGCAGACAGAGTGGGAGGCAGGCTAACTCTAGCCCACAGGCCCTTGGGCCGCATTTGTGAGCACCCATCCTCCACCAGCACCCAGCCCTGTGAGGGAGGAGCCAGTGGGGGCAGGATGGAGGCCAGCCCTAGACTACATACCCTTGACTGGGTATGCGTAGGGCAAGGTAGTCCCAAGTTAAGGAGGAAAATCTTCACCATGCTTTCTGCCTGGATGCCGTCTCCTCCGACCTACTCTGTGGCCAGCACTTGGTTCTCCCACAACAGAATATCTACGTTCTCCAAAATCTTTATTTCCTGGTTTTAAATCTGATTTTTTTTCCCTTGGTGCAGTATTTTTTCAGAATTCTGATTTATTTAACATGTCACAGGGGAATACATTTTCCCATCATGCCAAATTGTTGAAACTAATGGGTGTGGGTACGGAGGAAGGGTAGAAAAGTTGGAAAGGTGAAATTGAGATTGGCTGAGGAAAATAACACTAACTGTTCAAAGATGATTTTCAAGCCAGGCATGATGGCAGATGCCGGTAATTACAGCCTTTCGGAGGCTAAGGCAGGAGGATCATAAATTCAAGTCGAACCTGGGCAACTGAGCGAGATTCTGACTTAAATTAAAAAAAAAAAAACACCAAAAAAACTTTAAAAAGGGGGCCTGGGGCCAGGCGTGGTGGTGCACACCTGTAGTTCCAGCACTTCGGAGGCTGAGGCAGGACAATCACTGCAAGTTCAAGGCCAGCCTCAACTACACAGCAAGACCCTGCCTCAAAAAAAACCCTTAAGGGGGGCACCTGGGAATGTAGGTCAGCGTGAAGGTCATGGGTTCAGTCTCCAGTATTACGGGTGCAGGGGGTAGGTTTCAAAAAAGGCAAGGAAAATTGAACGTAGCAGAGTAAACCTTAGAGGGAGTAAAGACACGATGAGACGACTTGCACACAGAAACACCCTGGAATGTTCCCAGTCCATTAAATCTCCACCAGACAGGACAGAAATTGCCTATCTATCGTTATCTACCACTCTCAAAGGATGCTATCTATGGTTTATATCTAGATGAAGCCCCAAAGCCTCGGTGCTCACATATGGAGCTTCGGGGAGGTGAGTGGCCTGTAGGGCGTTATAACCATCCGAGGATTATTAGTCCTGATGAGTTCACAGCTAACCGTGACACGAAAGGCAGGGCCTGGTGGGAGGAGGCGGGGCCTGGAAGGGTCCATCTCCCTTCCCTACTCCCTTCACTCTCCCTTCACTCTCTGCTTCAGTGTGCCCCATACAGAGAGAAGCTGCCTCTGCCAGGTTCCTCCACCCCACATCCTGCCTTGGAGCCAGCCAATGGTGGACTGAAATGTGAGCCGAAAGAAACCTCTCCTTTAAATTGTGCACGTTGGGTATTCTGTCCTGGCAACAAGAAAGTAACTACTGTAAGACAAAAGAGTTCCAAATTAACTCAAGGACGGTACCCAGGAAGGGTCATCTCTGAATGGTGTGCTGTAGGTGATGTATGGTTTTTCCCTAGTAACAGTTTTCCATTGAAATACAAAATTTTTTCTCCAATTCCCTTTCTTTTGAACAAAAATAATCTCAAATATTATTTTTGAACAAAATAAGATTAGTTTCATTATTCGATCTGGTTTTTGTTTTTTGGGTTTTTTTTTTTTTTTTGGAGTTTTTTTTATAGCGTCTTGCTATGTAGTTCAGGCTGGCCTGGAACTCACTAAGTACCTGAGGCTGGCCTCAAACTCAAAGTGATCCTCCTGCCTCAGTCTCCTGAGTGCTGGGATTACAGGCATGCACCACCATGCATGGCTCCTAGGGAAATTTTTGTAAAGAATCTCAGATTGAATTTTTTAAAATCTCTTGAAGCCAAGAAACCACAGCAAAAACTTTCTACCAGGCTTCACTTGCGAGACCCTAAGTTTGGATGAAATATCCTGAGAGTCTTTGGTCTGCTGGCAAATGACTTTCTTTACTCATCTGTAAATCTGGGAATCCTATAATGAGAGTCAGTTTTCCTGGAAGGGCACTATAAGCATTGGCTCCAGAACATTAACCTTCATTCCTTGATAGCACCAGACAGCGTTTCCTTACATTAACACCATTCTCAACTCTGACTTTGCAGGCAAGGCCTCGGCCATACAAGCAAGGCTTCCAAATATGTCCTGGGAAAAAGGGGAACAGAGTCTCCTTGAACCTGTGCCAATAACTATGTTGTCATGAAAATAAGAATATTCACTAAGAGTTTCTGAATCCCAGAAGCATCCAGCAGGGATAATAAGACATCAGTTACTAACATTGCATTTCACTTTGAAAAAGCAGAATTAAAAAAAAAAAAAGAAAGAAAGAAAGAAAAAGCAGAGTTCGCTAAATCATTATTTGATATAGATAGCTTAGGAGGAAGGAGACAGACTTCCTCTTTCATTTGAAAATTAAAGCATTACATCAACGATGTTGTAAGCGAGAACTGTGATAATCTCTCCTGTATTCATTCAGTCTTATCTCACTCTTGTTCCAGGTTAGCAGATTTTGTTCCACTGGATTCTGGGGGTCCCGAGCTCCAGCTTCCTGACTCTGACTCCTAGCGTGGTCGCAAAGTCGTTTAAGTGAGGCCATCAGGACCTACATCCCCACGTTCTTCTCCACGGGACTCTGGAATAGTCCTTTGTTGATGCCAAAGTGCTCTGGCCTGTAGCTGACTGTGGAGCTTGCAAGGCAGCTCCAGAGTAAAACAAAACAAAAAGATACCTGTAGGGACAAAGGCTTAACATGGCTGCGGTTAGCTTATGACTTACTAATAATTTTCAAAAATGAAAAACCTGACAAGGGTTCATTACAAGATTTATGGAACTGACAAGAATATTTCATCGCTTTGGTGACCTGCAAACCAAAAATCAGAAGTCCAGAAGTCCTCACTGGTGAATTTTACCTAACAAGTGAAGAAGCATCAACATCAACCCTTCATGAACTCTTCAGTAATATGTCCCAACTCTTGTATGAGACCAGTATTACCCAACACCAAAAACAGACAGAGCACCCAAGAAAACTGCGCACCAGTATCTCTTGTGAATAGAAGTGTGAAAACCCTTAATAAAATATGCGCAAGCCATATCTAGCGACATACACAAACAGTTACATTCCGAGTGGGGCTCATCACGATGTTGCTGTGCGTACTGAGCTCGTGGTCTCTCAACATCGAGGAATGAATCCGACGACCAAAAGGAGGAGGTTGGGAGAGTTTTATTGGAAAGAAGAATAGCTCTTGGGTGGCTGCCGAGGCTCTCTGTCAAGGGTGTTTTATTCAGCGAAATCACAACTCAGGAAGCTACCAGTCAAACTATTATCAGGCTTTAGGGTTCCAAGTATAGTAGCTTAGCTCAGGTTGACACAATGGGGCAGCGAGGTACATAGCAAGGAATGTCAGTGAGCATCATTAATTGTAGCTTATCTGTGACTTCTAACGTAGAAAAATCAAAGGCATTCCAGAAAGGGATGAGAATATGGTCAGGGTGTTCTGGTCACACACCTTGCGTCTGGTGCCTACCTGGCTCACTGGACCAGGCGCTGCTAATTACAGCATAATCTGCAGCTGCTGTCCATTCCTAGGGAGGCCTGCAGGCCTGGCTGTCTTCAAACTTCGCCTAAAGTCACAGTTTTGATGTCTCATCTTTGTACTACCTTCCTTGAGGGCCAGATACCTCTCTGACTGCCTGTTAATCTCTATTTAACTTACCTGTCTAATCTCAAAAAAGGAAGCCTAGTTTAACACCCAAAAATCTGTTAATGTAATTTACACTATTCATAGTAAA
>PVJO010021223.1:0-30489 GCA_004026905.1 Hystrix cristata | reverse complement strand
AAAAAAAAAAAAAAAGAACAGAAGGAGTGGTTAGAGTGAATGTTTGGTTGCTTTTTGATGACAACCAAAATAAGAAATGTATCTTACTTACAACAGCCCTTCATATTCATATTCTCTTGTTCTCTCATTCTCTCTCTCTCTTTCCACACAAACATATATGTAATTGAAATAAAACTTTTGCTAAATAATCCTTACTGTCACTATATGTGATGCCTATGGATATTTTCTATTCCTTTTTCTCCCCTTTCTTTTTCTTCTCTTCCTTTCATTCTATTCTATTCCAGTACTGGTTGGGATCCACTTATAATCAGCCACATTAAATGTACCTAGTGGTTAATGTTCTACAGTTTGGAAACCACCTATCTAGCAGGCAACAAAGTTGGGAAAAGCAGCATAAGATTTTCACTCAGTTGTGGGGCTTGCATCATGGGCTGCTGTTACACTAATTGTGTGGGATAATTCATACAACATCTTTTTTTTTAACTTTAGTTTTTCTTCCATAAAACGAGGATAATAATATCTACCTCGAAGGGTTGCTGAGAACAGTGAGCAATGAACATAGGTAACTATCTTAGCACCTAGTGTGTCTCCCAAAAGTATAATGACAGCAGTATAAGGAGGTGGTTAGGAGTACACTGGCTGGCTGGTCCTGGCACCAACCAGGTGTCTGACCGTAGGCAAGTCATCAATCTCTGAACTTCAGTTTATTCCTGAGTAAAAATTAGGGAAATAGTATTGTAGGGTTGTTATAAGGATTAAGTGCTATAATACATATAAAACACTTAGTACAGCTCCAGATGTTTATTAAAGTGTTCAATAAATTGTCACCTATATTAGCTGTTCAATAAACATATTTGTTACTATTGCCTAGCCCTTGAAGCCAGTCTGGAACTCTTTAGATCAAGCTGTGATATCTATTTTGATAAGACAAATTTAGGATTAGGGGTATGTGTGTGAAATCATAATTGTTCCATTTATTTTGCTCATCAGGATTTTCTAGAGGCCAAATCACACTTGGCTGCAGCAAAGGAAATTATTTTAGCAAAGCAAAGTTAGATCCAAATTGGATTTCCACTCCTTGTTCTTCTTCCACAGTATTTCCATAAAACCCAATCTTTGGTTTGGTGCAAAAGGTCAATTTTTAATGAGCAGACTTTATGAAAACAAACAAAAAAGTGAATCAAGGGGAAAAAAGAACATGACTCTACATGCTAAGTAGTGGGATATCTTTAATTCTTTTGAGGATAAGGGACTCTATGGCATGATCCCACTCCCTAAAGTCTCCCTTTTACCATCCATGCAAAGGAGTGTCTATAAGGAAGCTCCTGATACCTCATGCGGTCATTCTCTGTACAAGGGCCTCCTCCTGGTGAGTGTGAGTAGGAGTTTGTAATTTACTTTTGACTAGTAGGATAAGATGGAAGTGACAGTTCAGGGCTTAGAGAATGAGTCGTAACAGGTAGCGTGCCAATTCTCTTTTCTTCTGGAGCTTGCACTGTGAGAAGCTAGCTGCCATGATGTGGGCAGCCATGGAGAGAACTGTGTGATGAGAAATTGAAGCCTCCTGCCAACAACCACACAAGAGAGCTTGGAAACTAACCCTCCAGCTCCTTTTAAAGACTTCCATAGTCCTGGACAATAACTTGACTGCAATTTCAATAAATACTCTTAGCAAAACTCCAGCTGATCATTCCCAGATTCATGTTCTTCAGAAATGGTGAGATAATAAGTGTTGCTTTAAGCTGCTAAGTTTTAGGTAGTTGTTACATTAATTTCTTCCCATAGTATCTCTGTCTTAGGTAAGGCAGTTAATTATTTATTTACTTATTCTCTCATTTATTTTATAGACTTATAAACTGCTTGCTATGGATCAGCTACTGCCACTAAAGGAGCTTTCAGTCTAGTGGAGGATATACAATGGGGATATAGCTAAAGTAGTAGTGCAAGTTAAATGCCATCATGTAGTTTTGATATAGGGTCTTGGAGGACTCAGAAGAGGAAATGAGAATTTCCAACCTTGGCAGATGAAAGAGTACAGCAAGGAGATGGCACTTGACCTGAGTGAGCCTTGATACCGAAGTGTGAAGTCTTTGTAATGTGTTCATGTGGTTGGGCTGAACTACATTCCTTAGAGCTCTCTTTCCTCTGTGTTTCTAGTTGGGTGGAATACAAGGGAGACTCCCATCAAAGTAAGCAATCTGCAGCCAGAGTCAGGTGTGTATGTTTAGTTCTTGTTGAAGGGTTACCCCAGCACTGACCAATCAGGATGAAGGCTGGTCCCATAATTGACCAATCAGCACAAATACCATAGTGCTGAAGCAAGAAACCAGAGGGCCATGGCTGTATCTTTTACTTACCCAACCATGGGGACTTACTGGGGAAAAGTCTGGGTAACTCTAAGTGGTAGTATGGGTGTGAGAAGAGGATATGACTATTTATTACCTGGTACAGAAATGTTTTAACATTTTTGTACTGTCATACAGATGCATTCCAGCTGAATGCCAGCTCTGAAAAAGAAATGTGTGGAGTTTGTGATGAAGAGCAAGTTGTTTAATATGTCTGGGACATTGGTTGGCTTGGTGTATGGTTGTAGTTTTAAACCTCAGTCACTCAATTCAGTGGAATTGATTCATGTCTTCTGTGATCATAATTAAAATATCAATTAAAGCTGTTCCTGAGAGAAGTGCTGTTTTATGGCAATGACAGAGGATAGGATCCTATCCTTCCACTAAATAAGTGCTCCAAAAGCTGGAATTTTAGCCTCTGTTCTGCTGCCATGCTGTGACCTTGTCAGGGCACTTACTGTCACCCATACTGGGGCCAGGAAGCCAAGGCCTTACTTGGGCTTTCCTCTCTATAATTTTCTGGAGACATGGAATAATTCTCCACTCCTTAAAATCATAGTCCTTAAGCCCATCAATTGGACTGAAGATACATTTTGCACCAGAAGCCTGCTCTGTAACTCATTGTCTTAGCACCAGAATTTTAGTCTGTGGTTATTATGTGATATGAATTGATCCACTATTGCCTTGTTCTCTTTAGGCAGCATCACAAGTGTGCAGTTTATCACTCCTTTTGATTGCCTCAATCTCCCAGCATATACATGATTTACTGGCTGTTCCATTTATACCCTATAATGTACCCTTGTATTTAGCACTCTGCATAGAACAGGTGCCTAATAAATTATTAAAACTTCATGTATCATTTTGGTAAATTTTTCTGTTCCAAATAAAAATCTAATAGTACACTCTAAACAAAAATATTTAAGGGTTTTGGATTGTGTTTCAATCTATTTTCTCTGTTTCTCTTCCACTGGCATGAATAATTAAGAGCAGAGCTGGATTTCTATGTGTGCATGCCCATAATAGTATTTGTGTGCATATAATAATGTTACAAAAATTAACTTATTTTGCTTCAAATTAAAAGCTAGTCTAGTTTAATGATAAGTAGGTATGAATACAAAAATCATTACAGCATCCTTAGAGCCACTGCTATTTCTTACCTAAGCTCAAACTACCAAAAATTAATATTTGTAATTAAGAAGGAATTCAAATCTTTAACAGGAAAAAGTAAGACAACAACCCTGAGATACTTTAAATAGTCTTGTTTTTGGAGAGCTCTGGAAGCTGGGCTTAATTTGCCATATTCTCACTAATAAAAGTCTCACTGTTGAACTCACTGTCCATTTAGAGAATGGAAAGACAGGTTAAGCATTCTATTTGAAAAAAAGAAACAAAAGAAAAATGTTAATTATAATTACAAAACAATATTATAAGTCCCACCAGAAAGTGGATATGTAGGCTAGCAAAATGATGGCATCTGAATGTGATTGCTGACAATGTGGAATTTTGAATTAGAATTCTTTCTTCTCAAGCTATTAGGTTAGTAGAAAAATCACTAAGAACAAGCTGAATAGAGAGGACCACAAACTGATACAATGTTAGGGTGTTTGATATTGCAAAAATGTTTTTCCTCTTAAGACTAGAATATGTTTTTAAAAAGGAAGGGTTTTGATCTTTTCTGCTCGACTTGTTTTCCTACTTAGCACACACACGCACATGCACACACACACACAAATATTTAATTGAATTTGAGTATGTTTACTGTACCCATGGATGAAAAAATTAACATATACATTTAGCATGACTTTATGAGGTATATGAGGCAGAACAGAATAAGAATTTTCTTCTGTAGTCCATTTCCTTGGAATTAATCATGAGTTATTGCACTGTTATTAAATCGTTTTTCAACAGTTCAACTCCCAGCATTAGCATGAATGCATTTCTCCTCTCAATATAGAAAGTAATTCACTATTTTCTTTAACTTCCTTACCAACAGCCAATCCTTCAACAAGTTCACTTGTTCATTTATACATACAAGTAGGTGTGCACAATTCTTAATTCTTGGCATATTTCTTATTCCCTAATAAATAAGGAGTCTCACAATCTGTGCTGGCACTCTGTAGTCACAATAGGTCTTTTGAGTCCATGTTTTTGGCTCCTATCAATTCCCTTTCATAAAAAGCACCATAGAAGCTTCGTTTATAAAACATTCTGTGCCAGTCCTGTAGTGTAGAAGGGGGGACTTTAATGCAATTTATGTTTAGCTTTTCTCATTTTTACACCAAGCTCTACTATTAGCCCTGAAGATAAATGAGCCAATTGGAAAAGGTTCTGAACCCTGGGTGAATCTCATCATAAAACACACAAAATGCTATAGTCTGAGTGCAATCTTCATTAAGAATTTCCACCACCTGCTTACTGAAGCCACAGCACAGCTCCACTCACGATAACCATGCAGGTGCAGTGTTGGTTAGTGTCATCAGGCAAATGTTGAGCACCACTTGGGAGCATGCAACTTTTTGGGTTGACTCAGGCTGCTACATTGTTCTGAGCCAGTACTCTGAGCACCTTTCAAGAACCAAAAAGGCTGGAAGAGAAATATAATTTTCTGTTTTTCCCTCCAAATACATGAGGGACACTGTGACTGTCCATGTTCACAAATGACAGTGGAAAGAAGGTATTCTTTCCTAGCTGGGTGGTTTTGAGCAAGTCACTAAACCTCTCTGTGAATTCAGTTTCCTCATCTATAAAGCAGGAAAGATAAGTTTATCCACCTTACAGGATGGTATGAGTATTGAATGAGCCACTAGCAATAAAACACTTTGCGCAAAGCCTAGTTAGCTATCATCAGCATCAGCATAATGTTTATTTTGCTAATTTTGCTTTACGTTACTAATCTGAATACAATGGAGAGGCCACAGTGACTCAAATGGGCCGTGGAGAGTGATTTGATTGAAGCACAGCAGCTTTTCCTGTCATTCTCTTTTTAAGTCTGCATCCTTGGAGCACTAAGTTTCAGTTACTATGCTAAACTCTTTGCAAACATTTTCTCATACAAATTTCACAGCAAACCTACAAGGATAGATAATACAATTTCCATTCCGTACATGAGGAAATTGGAATTTATAGTAATTAACTTGCCTGTGGAATTAAGATCCACAAATACTAAAAAGGGAATAGATTTGTTGTATTTCATATAAACTTTATTTCAGGTGTATGTTTACTTCAAGACTTATTATAATATACATTTTCATAGCTGAATGACCTTTACCTTTCATGTAGTCCACACGAAGAAGTTAATGAGTTCCTCCATGATCACACAGCCAATTGTGAACAGCCAGGACAGTATATTTACAGTGTTTCCTGTCCCAGTAATGGTCTACTTTTTATCTTTGTATTATTTTACTTCATTGATAAATCTCTTCCAATGTGAAAACCTTTAAACTGTGTATTCTTCTTAGGGCATGCATTTCTTCAGCAAAGAAATTTTTACTTAAATTAAAAGAAAAATTAATTGAAGGGAGAGAAGAAATAGGATGGTATTTAAAATTTAATTAAAAATTAAACAGTTGTTTTAAGTAAGCAACATCTTAAAAGATGGCAATAGAGTCATACCCTAGAAGCCGCAAATATGATAATAAAAGGTTTACAGTGCCCGTTTTACCAGACATTCTTCAATCTCATTTTCTTTCCAGTGTTTATAACTGCCACAGAACTGAGGAAATAAAAAACAGTCTTCTTTCAGCTTCTCTAAGACTTCTGTTTTAAAAACCCGAATTCTTGAGGGCAAAAGGGAATTCTCTATACCCTGCCTCTGCCACCTCTCATTGTGCTTCACACACATGCACAGGCACATGCATGCACACGCACACACACACACACATGTACGTGCACATACACACAACTATTCCTCCCAGAAAAAAGTCTGTTTTGTGTTTTTCATCTAGTCTATGCTTTTGCATAACCTCCACTCCCTCTGCCAAAACCTAAACATCAGAACTTGGCTCAATGACATCAAAGTAAAACGGTAATTTCCATGAAAAGTGAAGTCGTTTCAGGTTTCAGTCTCTTCTCTCCCCCACTGAAAGCCTGGATCACATGCCAGTGAAACACTAAAAATTCCACCTTCCTCTTCAAGATGAAACTGCACACTCCCTTTCCCCTCCTTTTTCCTGGTTCTCTTCACTTGGGCATATTACTGCTTTTCTGCATAGATGTCTACAGGAATTTTCAGCTTCGAATTCAAGATTTAGCTTCCTTTGCCACCTCCTCTCCTCTGTCTTCTGGTTAAGTAATGCCTACGAGGCTTGAGGCTCACTGAAGAGAAAAGGCCCAAGAAGTGAGGAGTAGAAACTTGGAAACTAGAAAGAGGGAAAGGTGATGAAGTGGGGATGGTAGGAAATTCATATTTAGTGACTCTATATGTCTGATATCATAAGTACAAAAATACATTCTCATTTTACATATGAGTGACCTCAAATTCATAGAAATCATACCAAGTTCCAAAATTTGGCAGTGGCCTCATTACAATCCTAACTCAAGGCAGTCGAGCCCTGGAGCCTGAATTCTGTGCAAGAGTATGAGATCAGTACATAAGTACCAGGAGGAGTGGGACAGAGTGTGTGCAGCGGCATGATGCCTTAGACGCATGTGCTGAGTTGTTTTTTTTTTTTTAACCAGTCTTTGAGAGGAATTATCCAGCTAACCTTATTCAATGAACCAAATGCAACTGCAGGCAAGTTGAGTCCAGATAAGTACTCTGACCCTCTGGTTGCTGTGTCATCTCTCCATGTATGATCATATACATGCACAGGTAGCTACTTTATTGTGAGGCAGGTGAGGAAATTGCCCTTAAAGTGTAAGAGAACCCTTTGAGAAGTCCAGAAACCTTCTGTACAATATTGACTGGATAATTAACTAGTAATAAGGAGACAGCATATTTTACTTTCTCCAATATGTCACCTAAAAAATTTCGTGTAAATGAAAATAATTTTCTTCCTCAAGAAATGGAAATAGCAATTCTCCACTTAGTCAGGAAACACATCTGAAAGAAAAAAAAATACAGTATTTGAAAGGAAAATAGAGGAAGATATCAAATCCCTAAAACAGGAAATCTCCCTGGAGTCTGCCCATAGTAGGAAAGCTCATTTTATATTTTGCAAGTTTTACAAGAAAAGCACTCACTCTAATAAGTAGCTATTTTAGTATTATTCCTTGGATGTTAAATTCATTTGTTGAGAATAGAATAATACTGTGGGATGAAGACTGGTCTCAATAGTAATTATGAGCTATCCTAGGGATTATGACACAAAATGTTCATGTATTAATGATTAAAAATGGTTCTATTTCTGTTCCTACTTTTCTGCCTACTAGGAGAAAAAAAGAAAAGGATCAGATAAAACATATGAACAAACCAAGTCCTAGTGTGTGTATTCAGTAACACCTTGGCTTGATACAGGATCCTGACTTGGTGATTTGAATCAGCAAGTAGTTTTCCTAGCGTGATGTTCAGGAATATAGGGAAGTGGAAGGCAGATTTACCGTTGTGTGAGCATACTGCCCATGCCCACTGCCCTCTCATGTTCTTCCACTTGGACCCTGGGCTCAGCCCTGTGACTTGTTTTGGCCAATGGAATATCATCAAATGTGGTGGAAGCAGAGGCCTGAAAAGTGAGTTTCTACTTTTCTAGTCTTCTGCCACAGCCATGAGAACATGTCTGTGTTAGCCTTCTTGGGAATAAAAGAAACACAGAATACAGCTAGTTTACCCCAGTCATCCCAGCTAAGACCATCTGTGTCAGTCAGGTTTCTATCACTGTAACAAAATATCTGAGGTTATGACTTTATAAAGAGAAAAGGTTTATTTTGGCTCACATTTTTGGAGGTTCCACACCACTCCTGGTTGGTTCCATTGTGTTTGGGGCTGTGGTAAGGCAGTATATCCTGCCAGGAGTGTGCGGCAGTGCAAAACCCCTCACTTTGTGGCCAGGACACAGTGGAGGTGGTGCAGAGCTTCCACAGTCTCTTTCAAGAGCATGCTTCCATTGACCTGAAGACCTCCTACTAGGCCTTACCTCCTAAAATCTCCATCATCTCCTGATAGTGCTGCTTTGGGGACCAAGCCGTTAACATAGGGGTTCTGAGGGGACATCCAGGTCTATAGCACCATTCTAGATCAGTCAATAATCAGCCAGTATCCATACATTAATGCAAGTCCAACCAAAACCAGAAGAGTTGCTTATGTGAGCCAAGATCAGCAAAACCTCCTAGGATAGCTCCCGCATGCAGAAGTAATAGATGTTTATCATTATGCAGTTTGTGGTGGTTTCTTACACAACATTACTGTGGTACCAGATAAACTGACACAAAACCTATACAGAGCTAATGGTTGCTGGATCAAAACATAGCGTAAGTTGTATTGCATGTTATGTAAAAGCTGCAGTTAGGGATATGTGTTAAATTAGACTGGTAGGCCAATATGGGCCAGCCACTTCCAGAGAGTGGAAAGATTCTCGCTTAACCAAAAAGAAGGTTATTCCTGGTACCAGTCACTCAGGGAAATGGACTATCTCACCAAGTAGAAACTCTCTCTGAGAATGTAGATCCTAGTCAGGTGGATGATGTGGTTGGGTCTGTCCTGGGCAAGAGATTTTTAGGAAGATGTTTATCTAAAAGCCATTCAGGATGACTTCCGCTGTGTGAGGGCTGACCAGGAGCTGAGAGGTTGAAGGACCTGGGAGGTTCCCTTGTGATGATGGTAATGAGGCTGCTGCTGATGGCAGCTGACATTTACTGGGAAACGTGCTTGTTATGTCCCAGGACACTATACACAGCTCTCGCTCGCTCTCTCTCTCTCTCTCTCTCTCTCTCTCTCTCTCTCACACACACACACACACACACACACACACACACACACACACACACATATGTATTCTCATTTAATTTTGATGACAGTCCTATAAGGCAGATATTACCTCCCCCTTAGTTTGGACTTGAGGAATCTGAAACCTAAAGCTATTAAGTGACTTGCTGAGGACAAACAATTAAAGGGTAGAGCTGAGCGGTTACCAGTCTGGCTCAAGAGCTTCCACACCAAATGAGGTGTGTTAGGACAAAAAATTTAAACTTTGTAAGTTCAGTTGGTGATATTCCTCTTATCTTCTATTTTTCCTGCATCGGTAGGCATTTTGTTCCACCCTGAGGTTGATATTATGGTGGTAGCAGAAGGGAATAGACAGAAGGAGAGAGAGACAGAGAGACGGAGAGAGAGAGAGAGAGAAAGAAGGAAGAAACTCTTGATGGGTAGGTAGGTAGTGGGGGACAAATTTAAATGCCCTCAATTATGGGATTTACCTGGTCTTGACTTTGCCTAGTATTTATGCTACTTCCTTAGAGGTGCTGCATTTAATTTTTCTGAAGAAAATGGCATTTTCTTATGTTTCATGTGTGCCAGCCATTTTTCGTAAGCTTTTCACATACACTGTGCATTGAATTCTAACAACCACCTTCCAACAAAGAAAGGTGTTTTATCATTCATCTCAAAGATCAGTGCTCTTCGTGTGGTCCCTGGATTTAAGGCAAGCTGAGAATTCTTTCTTTTCAGTCTATAGTGAGACAGAAACTGAGAATAAGTGTTCAGAAATTTTTAGCAACCAGAGTAATTTTCTGCCTGTCGAATCTAATAATCTGCAAAAAAAAGAGTGTATATTTTGTGTGTCTATGTTTTCTATTTCGTATGTCTATGTTTTCTATTTCATTTTCATAGAAATTCATTTTAACATATTTTATAAAAGCATTTCTCCTCAAATGGATTGAAAATTTCAGAAATACAGTCTGGGACATATTTTTCTAGATATTGAAATTGAGGTGGAGAGAAATTGAGTAACGTCTCAAAGTTACTCAGTTAAGAGGCAGAGAAAGACTCAAATTCAAATCTTAATTCAGTGCCCATCTAATCATTTATGTCCATTAAAGTTAATGTTCAATTTGATTAACATTGTGTCTGCCTATGTCTGCCTATTTAAAAACAGTAGTAAGCTTGGTTTTGGCAGGGTGGGAAGACTGGTGGGCACTGGAAGTTTCCATTGATGCTCAATCAGACCATCATAATGTATAGAAATATGACTTCACAAATCAAAATGATAGAGGTTGGGGATGTATCTCAATGGTAGAAGCATGAGCTTAGCATGTTTGAGACTGTGGGTGTAATTCCCAGCACCACACACACACGTACACACACACACACACACACACACACACACACACATACACACACACAAAATCAAAGTGATGCTGCCAGTGTGTTCGTGTAGTAGACACAGTTGTGGCACTGACCCGGGATCTGACTCACGCAATGTCACTTGGACATAACAGTTCAGCTTCTCCTTTGCTCCTCCAGCCATTCCCTCAGGGAGAAAATAGGAAATACATAACATTATCATCTAAGAAAAATTGTCTAACAGACCCTACATCTAGTGAAGCAGTTCATTCTGTGGTTTAAAATTCAGAGGAATTTCTTCCTATCATCTGTTAAAATAAAATCAAGCTGCACTTAGAGCAGAGAGCAATAGATAGGCATGGACTTTGGAGCAAGACGCACTTGGATTTGGGTCCTGCCTTTTCCATTTTCTTGCTTTCCAACCTTGGCATCATGCTAATATTTCCAAACTTTTTCTCATTTTTAAAATGTGAATAATTCATACTTCATAGGATTTAGGGTATAATTTAATAAGGTGGCTCTTCTAAACTGCTTTCATCAAATATGAAGTAGATGGATAATCACATCAGAAACCACCAAGCCAGATGCATTTAACTAGCTTGTTTGAGATCCTTTCAAATGCTGTTGCTGTTCAATTTCAAAATAATTAACTGAAAGGTTTTTTTTTCAATTCAGCTGGTATTTTTTTCTTTTTTTAAAATTTTATTTTAATGGTACATTTTAGATGTACATATTGATAACATTTATCATAGGGAATTTGTACCTGTACATGATATATCTTGTTGCTTCTTTTTTTCCCATTCCCCTCCCCTCACCCTCTCCTCCCTCCCTATTTACAAAAGATTTGTTTCCATTTTTTCCTTCCATTTCTTATTTCTCTTGACCCTCTGTTCCTTTCCCCCTCCCTTGTTCCCTTTCCCATTTGGACATTTTATTCCCTTTCCCAATATAATACATTTTAGTTTTTATTTACACTTCAGTTTCTCACACCAGAGAAACTATGTGGTATTTAAACATGTGTGTCTGATTTATTTCACTTAAGAGTATGGTCTCAAGATGCATCCATTTACCTAGGAATATCTCAAGTTTATCATTCTTTATGGCAGAGTAGTACTCCATTGTATAAAAAAACCACATTTTCTTAATCCATTCTGCTGTCGATGGGCATTTGGGCTGCTTCTACGATTTAGCTATTACAAACTGTGCTGCTATAAACATGGGTGTGCATATATCCCTGCAGTATAATGATTTTAATTCTTTTGGGAAGATACCAAGAAGTGGAATAGCTGGGTCAAATGGAATCTCTAGTCCTAGTTCCCTGAGGAATCTCCACACTGATTTCCATAGCGGTTGTACCAGTCTACATTCCCACCAACAGTGGAGAAGGGTTCCTTTTTCTCCACAGGCCCTCCAGCTGGTATTTTTTTTTCAACAAGGAATAAAACAAAGTTATTTGACTTGATTTTAAAAATGAACTAACTGACTGAATGGTTTGCCTATCGTTGTTAACAAAGGGAATTTAATAATTCAGAATGATGGTCTTGTTTATCATAAACTGAAAACTGATTTCATTAAATTTGTGATTTACTCATTTTTATTGATTACTGATAATCTTATATATTGGGAGAGTCAAATTATGTTATATAATATGGTTTTTGTTACATGGTAAGTACTACATAAATCCACTTGTCCTTTATTCCACTTAATTTACAAGTGCTACAATTTTTAGGTCAATGTTACCTTACAGCATTTAACTACACACAGTGATTGCTAGCTTTATAAGACTCTTTCAGACTTGAAATATTGAAATCTTTCTTACTTGGATGGTAGAAATATAGAGTCCAGTGATTTAAAGCGGCAGTGAATTTGCCCTGAAATCCTATAGTGAAATTTCTCAAATAAATATGTATGATAGATGATTTTCAAGGTTTGTACTCCAATGAGTTTCTGAAATGGCATGGAGGCTTGGCATTTCCTCAGTAACTGGTCCTAAATTGTATCAACAAGTATGTGTATACTCTTTATAGTTTTGTCTTACTGTTTTTGCCTTTAACCATCTCACTGTTCTTTTCTGAACAAAACACAAACCTGTGCTTCAGAACATTAAATTGATTTTCCTTTCAACCTTCTGAGGGTCTTAAATCCAAAGCTTCTTTCAAGAGCTCATTTTGGGAAACATTGGAAACTATTTCAGAACACCATACAGGATTAGTTAGAAAACTACCAGGAAACATTTGGTAACCGTATTATTTCTACCATTATGATGCCACTTAGGTTGGAGGTACAGATTTTTAGATCCTTTCAGAGCACATATATTAACCAGTTTACCATGTTATTTAAACATGAAATGAGATTAGGTCTGGAAATGTATTTTTCAAGCCACCAATAATTTTCAAAGGCTATATAAGCATCAGAAATTGTTACTTCATAGGCTGTGTTTACTTTTTTTTATCATCTCTTCATAGCCACGAGATGGCTGCCATGGCCAAATACCACATATTCACATGGGCAGTGTCCTAAGCAAGAACAGAACAGGGAAGGTTCCCTGCCCAACACACACACAATTTTCTTTCCTTCTATTGGGCAAAAGCGTCTCTCCCAAAAGCCTGAACCCCAGCAGACTACCCTTAAAATTTCACTGGCTAAAACTAGGGTTAAATGCTTATGTCCAGGGAAGATAATAGAATTACTAGTCTCAGACAAATGGAAACAGAATCACCACAATTGGTTTAGGCTAAAGGAACACACAAGTGATCAGATTTGAAGGTCTGTGACAACACTCTAGCTCTGCTTCTTTGGACTCCCTTAATTCCTGGCTCCTAGCCTACTTGCATATGCATACTTCAATTTCAGCACTCCCTGGATATCCTGACTATGCATTTTATTGCCTCTTTTAAACATATTTGTTATTTTCATGAAGAAAGAATATGGCAGTAACGAAAAAGTCTCCAAGTGAACAGAGCTCTACTACATGATTTTTTCCATGTTGTCTCTATCTCTCTATCACTTGTCTATCCAGAACAGCCTGTAATTAGATAGAAATAATGAGCTCTGAAATCAGATAGACCTCAGTCTGAGTTACGGTTCTATTACATTTAGTTAAATCTTGGAAATTCTTTACACTTTTGTTTCCTCATCTGTAAAAGAGACATGAAAAAAATCTACCTCATATATTTAGTACAAGGATTAAAAAGTACCTACCATATAGTACACATTCAAAAAGATTACCCATTAATTTTAATTTTGATTATCATGCCACAGGCCTGTTCCTGTTTATAGCTCTATGTCTAAGGATGTTTCCAACTCTTCACTACATCTGAGTTTTTTTAGTGTTTTATCCTGGATTTTATGCTGTAGTTCTTCAGGACATATTTATTGCTTCCAGTATTTTGTTATTTGCCTGTTGATTCCAACCTAACTTGGGATACAAGATACTTAGGCCTCTATGCCCCTATCTGAAAAACATAGCAACAATGAATACTTATGAAAATTAAAAGAAAAAATAAGTAGTGAATCCATAAGAAAGTATAATAGGGACGAGTGAAATCCCACTGCTGTCACAACAAAGGCTGGCCATGTGACTAACTGAAATGAGTAATACAGACCATGTAACATGAACAGCAACAAGGACAGTATGACTTCAAAGGAGAACAGTATCCAGTGTGGTGCAAGAGTGTACGGAAACAGAGTTTAAGAGAAGGCAACAGGTCAGAGAAGAGAGGGACTCAGACGTGACCCAAACCATCCTTGTAACTGTTGAGAAAAGGCCTTAAAGACCAGAAGATGTTCACTTTTCTGTATCTTTTCTTTAAAACACAGTGAAATGTGTATTAGTTGCATTTGTTGAATTTAGGTACATAATTTGTGCTATAATCTTTTTATTGGTGTGTGTATATGCTTACATCAAGTATTTATCTTTATTTCAATTTTGGATATATAATTTTCCCACAGGAGATAATACCTGTGTAATATCTAACACTGTTCAATCTGGCTCTTACCACTGATTATACCTATGTAGATTCTCCCACACTCTTACCTCTCAGAGACTGGGCGAGGTGGAGTGTCTCATACATGTTTACCTGCTCACACTTGTTGTGGAAACTTTGCACTCAAAGGTTAACCCAGGAATCAAGATATCAGGTGCCTCTTGGCTGGACAGATGAGCAATTGTCATCAAATTCTTTGTATTGGCATCTACTTGGTTGCTACATGTGCCCCTTGTTGAGACTTTTCACTGCACACCTGACCTTGGCCAATCTAGATTACTGGTTTCTTAACCCTTACCTTTGCCTGACCCTATGTTCTTGAAGAATAACTGTTTTATCTTGTTTTGTTTTGACAATCAGACAGCTTCTTTCTCTCCTTTCTTACTATTTCTGGGGATAGCTGGGTCTTATGGTTGTAAGTGGCTATTTTTCTCCTTAATTAAGGGTAAGGAGCCAAACCTTTAGGATCTCTGCTCTAAGCTCCCAGGTTACTTCGAGGTCTCATCCTAGGTTTCCCACTCTGAATTTGACCTTGCTTCCTGTGTTATTACATGTCTTCCTGGGTCTGGAGCCATTTTAATATAGCCTCCTCTTTCCAATAGTGAGAAAAGGAAGAGTGGAAGAGAAACAGGCATCTTACCAGCACTTCCCTCCCATCTTGGGACAAATGTTTTCTTAAAGAGTTTGATAGAGATTGAAATATTTTTGCCTATAAAATTTGTATTCTCTCTCTTAATCAAAAGAAAGATGTATAGGGAAGTGCAATAATGTGATGAGGAAGTATATATCATATATGAATACATAACTTAATGTGTACAGTCATTATTTAGCCTCTGTGATTATCTAAGTAATAGTGACTTGTTACCTTAAGCTGAAAGAGAAAACTAGAGGGAATGTGTAGAAGGGTAAATGTGTGACACTGTTTTCACTGTCAGTCCTTCTGAACAACCAGAAGTAATTCTTTTAATCATTATGATAGTTAATAACAATCATGATCCCCTCCATATATATACTTTCCATATATATGTATCTATCAATCTAGTGCTTTATATTTTTATAAAGTACATTTACAAAATTTGTTTTCCATTTTGTCTTCCCAATAGTCATTTGCAAAATAACAGGTTAAACAGCACATTTAACTTAATAAATGAACTGAGGAGCAAAAAAGAAACAAAAAACAACAAAAAAACCCTCATTGTCCACACTACATAAATAGTATGATGATACTAAGATTAGTTCCCAAGCCATAGAACCTTAGTCTATGTTCTTTTAATTGGAGTACAGGCAAGTGTCAAATAAATAAATTAAAAGGAGCTTTTAATATCTGGAAAATAGAACAAGATGAAAAAAATCTCTGTACTAGACTGTGTGGTAACTAATTTAAACATGGTTAGAGGAGTATTTTTATCCTGTGATTTTGTTTTGTATTAGTACTCGTTTACAATACATAACGTTTACATTCCTTGTGTGGAGTTGATACATGTACCTAACACGTCTTAATTCTTTTTTTGTCCTCTTTCCTTCTTTACCCTCTCACCTCCACCCATCTCTTGATTCCCTTCTCATTTGAAAAGATCTATCTCCTTACTTTCTATTATCTTTTATTTTACTCTTTATTTATAATTTAGGTTTCTCATATACAAGAAAGCATGTGATGTTTAAGCTGTGTGTCTGATTTATTTCTAGATGCATCTGTTTTCCTACACATGACTTAGGTTTATCTTTCTTTGTGGCAGAGCAGTACTCCATGGTGTGTAAATACCACATTTTTAATCCATTCATCTGTTGATGGACATTTGGCTGCTTCCAAGATTGAGCCATTATGAATTGTGCTGCTATATGCATGTATCCCTGTAATATAAAATCTTTAACTTTTTCAGGAAGATATTAGAAGGGGAATAACTGGATCCAATGGAATTTCCAGGTTTTTTTTGTTTTAGGAATCATCATATTAATTTCCATAGTCGTTGTACTCGTTTACATTCCCACCAACCATGTAGAAGGGTTTCTTTTTCCTCGAAGTCTTGCCAACATTTATTATTTGATTTCTTGGTGATGGCCATTCTTCCTGGGGTAAGATGGGGAATCTTAGTGTTGTTTTAATTTGCATTTCTTTAATGGCCAGCAATATATCTAGAACCCTCTTTTATGCTATAATCCATGTACCCCTCTCAGTTCAGTAGATGACATAATACTTCAAGCTAAAAAATGGGAAGCAAACAACAGAAGTTATTTTTGATGTAAATAAATATGGAACTGATGTCTGGACTGTACAAGGAACACATACGAACAAGAGAAGAATGCAAGGCACTCAATAGGAAAATGCAAAAGACTTCAAATAACAATTCAAAAGTAATAATTTTAAATGACTAGTATTTGCACAGATGATCCAACCCACCAGTTAACCTAGAAATGCAGTCTTCTTATTATTATGGGAAATCTCCAACATGCATTCATATATATCAAGAAAAAATATTTTATTTTATGTATAAAGCATGTGATATATTTTATCACATAGTTTTTATTTTTCCTCACATATTTGATAATATACTGGAGATTTACCCTATAAATACCCTTAAATACCTCTATATTTGTGCATTTGTGTGCAGGGGGGAGGGGAGAGGATTATAAAGTAAATCAAGGAAAATGTAAATAACCAGTGAATCTGGAAGAGGCATATGACAGTTCTTTATTGTTCTTGTAACTTTGTAGTATGTTTCCAGCAATCAGAATTAAAAAAATATTTTAAAAATGAATAGACATTTCACTGAAGTACACACAACTAAAGGTGTATGTTGAATATATTAGAGTTCATGGGGAAGTAGGAGTTGACATATAGATAAAGGAGAAAAATAATGAAACAGAACCAGGCAGAGCCTTGCTTCAGCCAAATGATGACGGTTGTCGGCCACAAACTGAAGAGAACGATGGCCTTTTCTCTCTGCAGCAAGGTCGGAAGAAGATGATAAGGTGCAGATGCCTGAGCAAGTAGTCTGACTATGCTTCTCAGGTGTTAATTTAGGCCTGACTGACTGAAACTTTCCCACTCCCAGGTGTTTCAAGCAAGTAGCAGAATCCTTGATAGTCCTCTGCTTTGAAGATTTTCCTCAGGGCAGAAAGCAGCAACAGTTATTGAAGATAGTTACATCTCCTGCTTTTTGTAAAAGCTTAAACCCAATGAGATTTAGCTCTGAGGACTATTTAAAGACAGGAAGGAGAGATTTCACCCAGTATAAGAAAGAGAGGAAAGAGGCAATCTAGGGTAGGTGGGCTCTGGACTCAGAGCTCCCAGCTCTGCAAAATAGTTCTATTTCCCCTTGGACTGGAAAAGACTGTGTACCTGGGACAATGGGTCTCAAAGATAACCAGGTGGACAGTTCAGTGATTGGGGTAGTCATCTCCCTTATAATATGCTGCTAAGTAAGAGTTTAAGGTGATTGCATAACCCTGAGAATTACTAATAACTTTCATTTCTTGTTGGGATAGCTAGATGGGTGCTGAGACTTAGATTTAATTTTATTGCAGAGAATAAGGGAATGGATACTTCTGAACTCTTGGGTTTGTCAACTAAAATTCCAGCCTGCCTTAAACGCATGCGACTACTTAGGAAAGAGCCATTTACCAACCTAGTTTTTCAGCCTGACAACTGTGTTTAATACTCAGTTTAATTTTATGCCACCACTTGCACTATATGATTATTGGATACCATTGTTTACAGTATTATCTTCCTGAAGAAGAGAACCTTACAGGGAAGTAAGTTCCAATGCACTGCTCAGAAATGATCTTTAGGTGTTATCTTTAGCCTTTTCCAAATGCCACCTTTATTTTTTATGTTGAAGAATGTGTCTTTCCAGTAGATACAAGAAATACGATCCTACTATAACTTTCACAGTCTTAAGAAAGCTCAGGTGAGTGTTAATAGAACAGGAAAGGGGATACTGTCAGTTCTGCTAATCAGTGGCATGGTTTCCAAGACAAATTCAAGGAAAAGAAAGGGCATATTTTTAAAACTATTTGACAATTTTAGAAATATCAGTTGTTCCCCAATTCTCCCTACATGAAAAAAACAAAAAAAAAAAGACAAATACCAACATCTAAATCTCAGGGATGGAGCATTACAGCAAATGGAAAGTAATCTGTTGTTAGGCATGGGAGAGAAGAGGAAAGATAGAAAAGGTTACAGATGGGAAGAAAGGGGTAGATGAATAGCTCTACTGAATGGAAGAGGCAAGTGGTGTGACTACTTCCTGGCACAAAGGAAGACTGTAAGCCCAATCAGGATTGTCAAATGACAACGAAGTTCGGATATTCTCTGTATTCTTGTGATAACATCTATGATCAATCCTTTTTCAAATAATACATTAGTTCTTTGTCTACAATTGAGTGAAGAGCAGAGGAGTGAGAAAATGAGCCAGTGGACTGCAGGTAACTGAAGCATCTCTCTTTCTGTCAACTTTCCAGCATCTTGAGCTTAGACCTGACTCCATACCCTGTCCTGCACCCCTGAGATAGTTTGGAACAGTGCCTCTCAAATGTTCATGTGCATGTGAATCACCTGGGGTCCTCAACCCAGTGCAGATTCTGGTTCAGTGTGTCAGGAGACACATGGGTTTCTTCAGTTCCACCAGTCCCAGGTGATTCCAAAGCTGTTCGTCCTCAGACAATGTTCTAAGCAGCAAGGGACTGGAGGGCACAGTTACACATACATAGATGTATCCAATGATGTACAGTATACACATGCACACATTAATTTGGACATGTTGGGTGCAAATAAATATATTCATTCATTCATTTAGACAAATTTCCAATGTATTATCATAGGACAGCTTCTGTACACATGTAGACATGCACACATAGAACACCTGTTAGAACTAATCTTTGTAAATGAACCTTAAAAATCAGAAAAACTGCTTTCTCAAGTATTTATTCCATTATCTTCCAGAATCGATCGTTCTTCTTCTCTTAGTTACTAGCTGAATTTAGAATGACTATTCTAAATTCTAAATGACTATCTAAATGACTATTCTAAATGACTATCAGATAGTAGCTGACTATCTGATGTTGTTATATGAGGCAATGATTCCAATATTCTGAGGTATTCATTTTTATTTAAAATTCTTAAAATTGCTTCATGATACAGCAGTGAAATCATGGATATTACAATCAAGAGGTCTGAGCTCAAATCTTGACATTGTCATTTAAAACACTTTAACCTCCTTGAGCTCCAGTTTCTGCATTTGCAATATGGTGATGATAAAGTCCCCCTCACAGGGACTGCTATTCATCTAATTCAAAAAATATCTGTTGTAAGTTAATTGCCTACAAAGGACATTGAAATAAAATTGATTTAATTCCTTGACTTAAAGAACTCATAGCCCAGTAAAGAGACACAGTAGAAATATGTAAAGGAAAAATCACAAGAAGGAAGTTACCAATTTATTTGAGGGTGCAGGTAAAATCTTCCTAGAGAAGTGAAGAGCTAATCTGTGCTTTGAAGGATAGGAAGAGTTACCTGGTAGAAAAGGGGAGAATAGATTTATGCTTCTCAGATTTAATCTGCAATCAAGTTACTGGAATTATAGATCCTGACTCAGTACCTGGGGTGTTGTGTGTAATTCTGCTGCTCTACAAGCTCCAATTAACTATTTGTCAGTCTTGGGATCCACACTTAAAGAAGCAGACGTAGGGCACTTTAGTTTAAAGAAGTATCAGCATAAAGGTGACTATTTTTTGTTTGTGTGTTTGTTTTGTTGAGACAGTATCTTGCTATGTTGCCCAGGTTGGCCTTGAACTCTCCATCCTCCTGCCTCAGCCTCTTAAGTGGCTGGGATTATAGGTGGACACCGCCATGCCCAGCTAAAAGTGACTGTGAAAAGCAAAATGATGGGCATGAAGACCAATAGTAGTTCAAAAGGGTTGCAACATCAAGTGTAGGGAAGAAAGTGGTAAGAACAATAATGGCAAGGTGGCAGAATTAGATCAAGAGAAAATTATATGGAAAGACATACATGACTTAGTGGACACTTGGAAATGGCTTGTTTCTTCACCCTTGTGGCTTAAAATTCTACAAATTAGGAAGAATAAAGGAAATGCTTAAGGTGAGAGAGAACACAAGATATTTAATTTCATGAAAAATCTGGCTCTACCTAATTCATGGGCTTCTCCAGATAGGAAAACCTCCAGATGGTCATTTTACTTGGCTCAGAGAAAGAAGTTAATCCCCAGGCTTGCACAGGGCTAAGCTGGAATGACTTCAGACAGAGAGCCCAATATCCTAGCAAAACAAAATTGTTGAGAGGTAAGTGGAATAACATACTCAGCCTTAGCATTGGGTATGGGCTTAATTAACTTCTTTTCTTACTTTGGGGGAGAGAACCCTGTCTATATCTCATCTTCAATTCCTAGGACAGATGACTTGTATCCCATCCCAAAGTACCACTCTCAACTCCTTTACACTTTGAAAGTTATATTGCTTAAGACTTGTCTCTCTCCTAAAAAGAGCACATCTCCAAGAGAGTAACACTTGTTATTATCATTTCCCTTTCATAATGAATGCATCTCAAACCAATGAAGAGATATGAGGGAATATGGACATAAGGACATGTAATGAAGAAGATATAAAATTCATCAGTAAAGAATTTATTTCCTCATATTATTTCAAAATGTTAAGTCCATGCCTTAGCAAAATGTTTACATTCCCCAAAAAAACTTGTAAGGTAGCTGGCCCTGGCTATATAATTCATTATTCCTTCATTTTATAAACTTTATTTCCATTAGTACATGTTTGCAGAGCACAGTGATCACATTCATCATGTGGAGCTGGTACCTGTACATAACACATCTTCATTCTTTTTACTTTCCCTTCCCTATCCTTCCCTCTTTCTCCCTCACCCTAACCCTCTATCTCTTGGAGCATTTATTATGTGTCAAGCATCGTTCTGGCCACTGGAGTACAAAGAACAAAATAGAGTTTTAGACTTCAAGATTTTCCTAATAACGTTGTAGAAACTATCTATAATATTCTGTTTCTTTTGCAAAAGAAATATAAAGACCTAAGCAAATATGATGAAGCATAAACACCATCAATTCTGGGTGTAGGTATGTGGAATATGTGCCACAGCATTCCTCGTAATGTTTTATATTTTTGGAATCTCTTAAAACAAAAATTTTCTTTTATTTACTGTTGCTACTATAAAGCTGCATGACAGTTCCCAAGTTCAGTTGTAGGTAGTCTGATCTAGGGTTGGCTTCACTAGATAACTCTGCCCCCAGCTATGTTACTGGATGTACTAAGTCTACTCCATCTTTGTTCTTGATCCAGGATAAAGGGGCAGTGGCTATGTAGGAGAAGTTGTTTTCAAGGCAGTGCCAATACAAAGGCAGAGGCACATTTCAAGTCTCTGCTTGCATGATGTCTACTAATATTCCACTGCTTACAAATCATGTGTTCATGCTCAATGTCATAGGGAAGGGAAGCATACTCTACCTACTGTGAGGCTAAATCAGTATGTTAGTGGAAGAAGGAGAAGGGAAGGAGTAAATGTGTTTTAAAAATACCTATCATATCATACACACCAATGGAAAAGTCTGCTAAATATATCTGAAAAGATTACAATGAAAAAATAGAGCAGAAGTGTCTTAATTGGAGGAAGACGGGGTCTGGGAAGGCTTTGCAGAGGGGGTCATATTTGTGCTACATTTTGAAGGATAAGGAAGTGTTTGCCAGGTGTACATGATAGGCAGTGGTTTACCAGTTTAAAAAATGTGCTATGGCACAGAGGATCCAAAAAGCTTGGTTCATATTGGAAAGCAAAAATAATTCTTTATGGCCAAGAGTGAGACAGTGTACATATTGTTACATGTATGAGGGTTAGGGGGTGTAAAAGGGTTGGCAAGTATCTAAAATGGCAGCAGAGATAGTTTAGAGGAGGTTGTGAATATCACAAATAGGAGTTCAAACTTTGTCCTGCAGAAAATAGGAACAATTGAAGGTTTTATGGCAGTGGTATGACTTGTGCTGCTTGATATTTTAGAAGGTCATTATGGCTGTAAGAGGAAGAATAGATTGGAGGGTGCTGAGGTAAGAGAAGGAAAGT
The DNA here is from genome assembly GCA_004026905.1 of Hystrix cristata. Classification (NCBI taxonomy): domain Eukaryota; kingdom Metazoa; phylum Chordata; class Mammalia; order Rodentia; family Hystricidae; genus Hystrix; species Hystrix cristata. The sequence goes on along the minus strand of PVJO010021223.1, from coordinate 7,847 downwards.
AGATAAGATGTACTTGGCCAGGCTTCTCTAGTGGAGTCCATCAATATTTAAAGAAAATATCCATCATTTTCAAATTCCTCCAAAATATAAAAGAGGAGGGAGAACTTTCTAATTCATTCTGTCATTACTGCCCATACAAAGACACTGAAACAAAAGTACAGGCCAATAACCTTGTGATTATTGAGGTAAAAATCCTGAAGAAAGTACTGGCAAAAGAAATCCAATAACATATGAAAGGCTTATATGCTATGACAAAGTAGGATTTATCCCTGGAATGCAAGGATCATTCACTGTAAGAAAAAATCAATTTAATATACCACCTTAATAGGATGAGAGAAAAATCTCATGATCATCTCTCCTGATGAGGAAAAAACATTTGACAAAATCCAACATTCTTTCATTTAAAAAACTCAGAAATCTAGGAACACAAAGGAATATTCCCAACATAATGAAGGACAGTATGAACAAAGCAATGTTAGGACCATACACAGTGATAAAAGATTGAAAAATTTCCCCCTTGACGTTATGTACAAGACAAAGATGCCCATTTTCATCATTTTACTCAACATTGTATTGTATGTTTTAGCTGAAAACTGCCAAAGATAAAGAAATAAAACAAATTAGAATGGAAGAGACAAACTATATTTACAGATGATTTTATATATATATATTTATATATAGTATATATTATTATATATTATATTTATATAGATATATATATTCCTGAAGCATTCACAAAAGAACTGCAAAGCTTACTAGAGCTAGTAAATGACTTCAGTGAAGTTGCAGGATATAAGACTTATTTTTTAGTGAAGCCATTATAGAAAACAGTATGGAGATTCCTCAAAAAAACTCAAAATACAATTTCCATATTATCTAGCTATTCCACTAGTGAGTGTACACAATACTCAAATGAAATCGGTATGTCAAAAGAGATACTTCCATACCCATGTTTACTGAAGCACTATTCACAATAGCCAGATATGGAATTAATTGAGGTGTCCATTGATGGATGAATGGATAAAAAATGGTATATATAAAATGGGATATTATTCAAGTACAAAAGGAATGAAATCCTGTCATTTGCAACAGCATAGATGCAACTGGAAGGCATTGTGTTATTCACTTAACACAATCTAGGAGCATAAACAAATGCTCCAAGTTCTCATGTTCTCACTTATATGTGGAAACTTAAAAAATTGATTTCATAGAAGTAGAAAATAGAATAGTGGTTGGTAGAGATTAGGAATAGGGAATAGAGAGATAGAGGGAAGTTGGATAATGGGTACCAAAATATAGTTACATAAAAGGAATTAGTTCTACTGTACAGTAGGGTGACTATAATTTACAACAATTGGTTGTATATATTTTGAAGAACTACAATAACAGAGTTCAGAGGTTTCCAAAACAAACAAACAAAAAGATATGTGTTTAAGGAACCGAAAATGCTAATTACACATTTTTGATCATTACACATTGCATATATGTATTATCACACTGTGCACCATTATGTACAATTATCTGTGCAATTGTCATTTATCAATTTAAAAAGAATTAAAAATAAGTTGTATTTTTGTTCATCAGAAATGGCCAGTCTGGAAAAGGAACTGAAAAACTAATTTCATTTATAATTGCATGCAAGAGAATGTAATACTTGTAGATAAGCCTAAAGAGATGAAAGACTTGTACTCTGAAAATAAGAGAATATTGATGAAAAAATTAAAGAAATAATACACAAATGGAAAGACATCCAACATTCATGGGTTAGAAGCTTAATAGTGTTATGATGGAAATATTACTCAAAGCAATCTAAATATTCAGTGCAATCTCTTTCAAAATTCCAATATCTTTTTTTTTTCTTTTTTAGCAGAAATGGAAAAGCGTGGGGTTGAGGATTTAGCTCAAGTGGTGGAGCACTTGCCAACAAGTGCAAGGCCCTGAGTTTGATCCCCAGCACCTCTTCCCAAAAAAGAAATGGAAAAGCATGTCCTCAAATACATATAGAATTGCAAAGGGTCCCAAACAGCCAGTACAAAATCAAAAACAAGTTTGGAGGACTCACACTTCCTGATTGAAAAACATACCACAAGGCTGCAATAATCAAAAGAGCTTGTTACTGGCATAAGAATACAAATATAGATCTCTGAAATAGGATTGAAAGTCTAGAACTAAATTCAAACATCTCTGGCCAATTGATTTTTGGCAAGAGTAGCAAAACTGTTCATTTGGTGGAGAATAGTCTTTTTAACAGTGGTCTCAGGACAACTGGATATCCACATCCAAAATAATTATGTTGTGTCTCTATCTCTCATCATGTGAAATATTTAAGGAGATGGGCGCATATGGGCACTCTCTCTACTTTCTGAAGATGTTCCTATTTTAACCTTAAAATGCTCTAAGAAAAATATGAGGTATCAATGCACACTACTAGAAGAGTGAAAATGAAAAAAGATAGATAATAATAAGTGTTGTTAAGTGCTTGGAGCATCTGAAAATCTCACATATTTCTCTAGAGAACTAAAAATATAAAAACACTTTGAGAAACAATTTGGCAGTTTTTTACAAAGTTACACATATACCATTTGACTCAGCAATTCCATGTCTGGGAATTTATTGAAGAGGAATAAAAACATATGTCTATACAAAAACTCAGTATGAAATGTGCGTAGCAGCTTCATTTACAATAGCTCAGCACTAGAAATGAAAGTCCAGCATTTGGTGATTAGAGAGACAAATTGCTGTATAAATATACAATGAAAATACTATTCAGAATACTATTAAAATGAAATGAGTTACTTATACACACAACTTATGTGAATCTCAGAAGTATTACTAGAAGCAAAATAGACAGACAAAACACCATATTCAACATTGTTTCATTTATGTAAAATTCTAGAACAAAATTTACATTGGCATAGAACAGTTTAGTGCTTGCCCAGGTGAGAGAGGTTTTGGACTATAACAAGAAGCAAAGGCACTTTTCAGGAGTAGTGAAAATGTTGTAAGTCATGGCTTTCGTGGTGGTTTTATGATTATTGTACATTTGTCAAAACTCATCAAATTGTACATTAAAAATTGGTGAATGTTATATGTAAATTATATTTTAATAATAATGATTTTAATCGTATTTTTAAAAAGTAAGAAGTGTAGAGATTGGGGATTTAGCTCAAGTGGTAGAGCACTTGCCTAGCAAGCACAAAGCCCTGAGTTGAACCCCAGCAACACCCCCCAAAATAAAAAGTGAACCAATGACTGAAACACACAACTAATACTACAAAATTCTTAGAAGAGAAAAGAAGATAGGGGTAAATCTTAACCATCTTGATTTGATAATATATTTTTAGATATCACACCAAAAGCATAAACAGCAAAAGAAAAAAGATAATAAGTTGGTTTAAAATTTCTGTGCATTAAAGTGAAGAGACAACACATAGACTGGGAGAAAAGATTTGTAAATCTTGTGTCCAAACTTGAAGCTCAAGAGGCAGGAACACAGAGTGGGGAGTGGGAAAAAAGGTAGAGACAGTGTCACTGCCTCAGTGCCTCCACAGCAAAGAATGTGTTTCCCTGGAAGATCCGTGACTTCACTTTGTATCGTGGGAGGGGGAAACTAGATAAAAACAGCGACAGAAGTGGTCAAGTTTGGATACTACACTAAAAGTGTAGTATCCAGAACTTATAAAGAACCATTATGGGGTCTGGGGATTTAGCTCAGTGGTTAGAGTGCTTGCCTTGCCAGCGCAAGGCCCTGAGTTCGATTTCCAGCAAAAAAAAAAAAAAAAAGAACCATTACAGTTTGACAAAAATAAGCAACACAATTTAAAAATGGGCAAAGGCACGAAGGAGACATTTCTCCAAAAAAGATACATGAATGGCCAATACGTTCATGAAAAGAACATTATTTGTGATTAGGGAAATGCAAGACAAAACTGTAATGATATACCACTTCCACAGCTAGGTGAGTATAACTGAAAATTGGAAAATGAGAAGTTTCAGTGAAAATGTGGAGAAACTGGAGTACTTGTACACTGTTGGTTGTAATGGTTTACTTACTGCACAAGAATTTTGCAGATCCTCAAAAAGTTAAATACAGAATTATCATATGACCCAGCAATTCCACTCCTAGGCATGTCCCCACAGAACTGCAGACAGGTACTTAAACTAACGTAGGTGCACCACTACTCACAACAGCCAAAAGGTGGAAGCAACCCTAATGTCTGTCAACAAATTATGGGTAAACACATTGTGGTGTATACATACAATATAATATTATTTGGCCATAAAAAGGAATGAGGTACTGATGTATGATACAATGTGGAGTAACCTAGAAAATGTTATATAAAAGCAGCCATTAATAAAGAATATAGATTGAATGATTCTACTTATATGAAATATCCAGAGGCGTTAGGTCCATAGAGACAAAGAGCAGGTTGGTAACTGCAATGGGTTGGGGGACTCTTACATAAGGAGATAGGAAATTATTGTGTGATGGGTATGGGCCTACTCTGGGGATAAAAAAAAATTGGTTTGCCATTAGATAGAAGTAGTGGCTGCACAATATTCTGCTTGTATTAAATGCCATAGAAATGTTCAGTTTTAATAGTTAATATATGATGCTAGACAGCAGAAAGTGGGGCAGTGGAACAAGTAAACAGGAATTGCTATACAGGGATGCTGTAGAGGGAAGTGTGAGAAAGACAAGGCTGGAGTGTGGAGGACCATGAGTCTGGTTGGGCCGTGAGGATCTGCGGTGCCTGCAGGGTGTGCAGGTCACAGTCAGTGGGGCTGCTGGCCACTGGAGTAAAATGGGAGAGAAGAGCTATAAGATACCCTGTTGAACTGACCTTACGTAAGAGTCAAAATATTGATTGTACACAAGAAATGACTGACTTACTACCTTCCTACTACCATGGTGCAAGATCCTGTTGGTAGATTCAGTTTTGTCATGTTAATTGTGAAAGCTGAGGATTATGTATTAGAGATTCACCCAGAGACATCATGAGTCCATCCCGGAGCCAGAGTTTGTCTCACATGCAGTCTGTCCCCCACTTCCTGATTAACAGAGCGCTTACCAGTGCTGATGGAAGCATTAGCCTGGTTAGCAGTACTGGTTAGCCGGCTGGGGAAATGTGTCTATTTTCCTAAGCTTGTTGCTTTGAGCAAACTCAGATTTAGCCTGAGAAGACTTCTGCGTCACACCCCAGCACTCTCAGTTCCTTGTGACCACTTCTGTCGCTGTTTTTATCTAGTTTCCCCCTCCCACGATACAAAGTGAAGTCACGGATCTTCCAGGGAAACACATTCTTTGCTGTGGAGGCACTGAGGCAGTGACACTGTCTCTACCTTTTTTCCCACTCCCCACTCTGTGTTCCTGCCTCTTGAGCTTCAAGTTTGGAATCCACCGAAATGTCAATTTCATCAAAAATAAAACACTGCTGTAGAAGTACACTGAGGGCATTCAAGAATTAAGGAAGAAACCGTGAGAGCTGTAGAAATAGTTCTTTATTCACATCTGGAAAACATTTCATAGGGCATGGGGAAGGACAGATGAACTGCAGGTATGCATAAGAATTTAAGGTTTCTTTTATATTTTCCTTCGCCTGAGCCTGGTTCTCCCTACAATGCCCTTTGTTGTGCTTAGTCTTCCCAGATGGGTACCTTGTAGACCTGCCCTTGCAAAGTTCTCCAGTCTCAATTTAATTTTCTTTCTGCCTTTGTAACTGATTTGGGGCCACATGGCCCAGATGGTCAGTCTGGGAACAGACATTGGCTTTATCAAAAACACAATATTGATTCCCTCTAGACCCACAATGACCTCTTTCTTCTACCTCCTCTTACACCAGTTCACAGGCTTTTAATCCCCACTGAACACAGCACGTCAATATGGGTCAGAGGATGGGCTGCAACTCAAAATCAACTGTTCCAATCCAGGAAGTTTCCCCTGGCACAAGCAGTGTTCCATTAAGCAGGGTCTGGTGCCATTGTGTTTTTCAAGGCTTTCACCAGCTGGCCTTGCTATGCTTGGCTAAGAATTAGACAAGGGAGGGAGGATCTGGCTTGAATAGGAAGAGAGACAAGGGCTGGGTTTCAAAGGTGACACCCTAAGGACAAGCTTGAAGGGACAGGGAATAGAAAATGTCCCCCACAGAGCTAGTTCTGCTTTTATGGAAGAACCAAGACAGGCAGGACAGAAACAAGATGAGACACACTTATCTGACTTTGAAACAAAACCAAGTTCAGAGGAACACCGAGTCTCCTCATTCCAAACCACATACCCCATAACTCCAGATCTAAGAAAACCTCCTATGAGGATGCAGAGCAGAAAATTTTGGTTAAAACTTTGATTTTTACAATAGGCATGTGCCACACAAAGATGCTTACAGCCATTACATTTTCTTAAAAATACCTGCTTGAAGCATCATTTACCCAGCAGTAGAGAAATATAAGAAGTCCTACTTACATGTACTCTGCAGCTAGCTAATGTACCAACATTTTTAAAAAAACATATAAATAATACAGTAAAAATTTTAATAAAGTACATTTTAATCATATACATTATTATAATAAATATATACTGATTTTAGTATATTTTTGCACTTAGGTAGAGTTAATTAACCAAAATAACTCATAAGGAGGTGAAAAGAAATGGTTGGGTCACTAGCTGTAGAACAAGTAGAAGTCTGCCACTCACTAATTGAGTACTTAGGAAGAGTCTCCTAATCTAAGTCTCATTTGTAAAATGAGAGTGGTGTGATAATATTAAATGAGAGTTAATAAAAAACTTTCAACATTAAGAACACTTAGTGTAATGCTAGCACATCATAAAGACTTCATAAAGGTGATGCATCATTTTCATTTATTTATTTATGTATTGGATTCTGGGGATCGAACTCAGGGCCTTGTGCTTGCTATGCAAGTGCTCTACCACTGAGCTAAATCCCCAACCTATGATGCATTATTATTGTTACTACTAATGTTTGGTGATTTTGAATCATTAAAAGGAATGGCAATTATTTGCACCTAGCCCAGATAGTCCTTTTTTTTAGAATGGATGTTAGTTCTTCAACATCTTTATAGTCTATGCTTTACACTAAACCATCTGTCACTATGGCCTGGAGGTAGAGGTTTGGAGATTGTTTTGATTAGATCTTTGGTGACAGTATTTCCATATTTGCCACAGTATCTTCTCAATTTGATCTGAGTTGCTGGATAAGGTAATTTTATTAAGATTCTGAAACTTGTGGCTATGTATCACAAATTAAAAATGCAATATGGGGGAAAACTAAAATATATGTACCTCTGGGTGGAACCAAATAGTTTGATGTATAAACTCTATCATTTATTTCAAATTGTTCAGTATTTGGAGTAATTGGGATAAAATGCTTATCAATTGGATAAAAGAATCAATTGCAGTGGTCATCAGCTGGAATAAAAGAATCAAATACAAGACATGGTTAATTGTTTAACATGCCCCTGGAAGACTTAGAGGGCTTGGGGGGCTCAGAATCTCAAGGGAGGAGAGGCTCAGAGGTTCCAAGTAAACTCATATCAGTTAACTGGATATTAACTTGGCCCACAGGAAAATAACCATGTCGTTGTCACATCAGCTCTTTGTATGTTGGCAGGAATATGTTCCCAGCTGCCCAAGTGTGTGGTTTCTCTGGTCGTACAGTCATGTATTTATTTATTTTTTTTCATTTATTTATTTATTTATTTTTTATTTTTTATTTATTTATTTTAAACCAAGAGCATGTATTGGTACATTCTACATACATTGATCACATTCATTACATTTATTCTGTACCTATACATGGTACATCTTGGTTCTCCCCCTCTCCTCCGCCCCT
>PVJO010021222.1:0-30491 GCA_004026905.1 Hystrix cristata | reverse complement strand
AAGGGAAACTGACTAATATAGTGGGTGATGTTTTCAACAGGATGGAAAGAGAAGGTTTAAATAGACTTGACAGTCTCTACATTTGACTTCTGCCTGTGGGCATGGCGCAAATGGTAGGTGATCAACACAGTCCCTTTCCCAAGCACCATGTACCACTCAGAACAGCACCCTGCATTTGCACCGAGACCGGGAAACCCTCGCCCCACCCGGAATACCGCTGGGTGCCTCCCAGGCTGCAGCCCACCTGCCCTGAAGGTCTTCCATGCGGAGCTCGCCGACGTAATGCGTGGCGGAGGAGACGGTGACCACCCTGGAGCTGTGACCTGGACGTCCAGACTCCTTCAGGGTGTCCAGGAGGAGATTGGTGAGCAGGAAGTGCCCCAGGTAGTTGAGGCCGAAGTGTTCTTCAAATCCGTCCTGGGTTCTCCTCTGAGGCACCATCATTACGCCAGCTGCGGAGGAAGAATTTCATGGACAGTGAGATTGGTGGGATAGTGGATTCCAGGGTGGCTGGATTTCAGGGATGAGAAACAGCTACGGGCACTCAGAGGAGTGGGGTGCTGTGTGATCTGCACCTTTATGGGCCTCAGTTTCCTGATCTGTGTAAGGTGGGAGGAGCTGCTACATGGGTAAGTTCCCTTCCTGCTGTAGATCTCGACTTTGTTAGTGAGAATTGCAATGATAACCGCAGCACGCATGAGAAGGGGTGAGCACAGGCCAAGCCACCCACAGGAGATCGCTGGAGAAATAATTTTCCTGGATCAGCTGAAATAAAGATCATCTTGCCCTCAAAACGGGAGAGGCATCTCTCAGAGAGGACTGGGAGGTCCTGCAGTTAAGAAACTCATGTGGGCGAGGTGCCACTTCCTTCTCAGAGAATCGAACAAAGGAAAAACTGACAGTCCAAGAAGAAAGCCTAGCTGGGTGTGGGGGTGCTTGTTTTCCATCCCAGCACTCTGGGAGGCTGAGGCAGGAGGGCTGCACGGCCACTGAGTGAGACTCTGTCTCAAAAAAAAAAAAAGTGGGGGCTGGGGATGGAGATCCACATGACGGTCCTGAGTTCAACTGCCAGTCTTACAAGTAAAAAGAAGAGAAAAAAGGAAGGAAGGAAGGAGGAAGGAAAAAAGAGACAGAGAGAGACACATACAGAGACAGAATAGAGGCAGATTGAAGTATCCATGTTGCCTGTGATCAGCTCCAGACTTTGGTCCAACCCCGCAGACTGCTGTGCTATACACAGAAGCATTAACTGCACGTTTTGTACTTTATGTGCCTGACGTCTCAGCCCCCGTGCGGTGAAGCCCGGCTAATAATCCTCGGCCCAGGTCCTTCTGATGAATATACCTCAATGATTATAGGCCAGAGGATGACACAGTTCTGTCACTGTAAGAGAGAGTTGTGTCCGGCTGCCATACACATATGGGGTGCGGTGGACAAATACGGTGAATATTCCTCTATGTAGAAGACCCAAAAACTCCATCAAAAGACTCCTAGAATTAATACCAAATTGAGCAATGTATCGGGACACAAGATCTGCATGTGAAAATGAAGAGCATTCCTCTACACCAGTAATGAACTCATTAAGAAGGAGTATCATACGAAAAGAGTATCATGCACCATTGCATCCTTATAGTCAAACTGCTCCTGCTACCAAAACGGTTATACAGACGTTATGCAATCCCAATCAAAACACCCACGGCATCCCTCATGGGTCTAGAGAAAACAAGCCTGAAATTCACATAGCAAAAGCAATCCTGGGCAACGAGGGCAAAGAGGGAGGTGTCGCAATCCTGGATTTCAAGTTCTGCTGCAAAGCTAGTGAGAAAGATGGCACAGCACAAAGATGGACACGTAGATCAGCGGAACAGAGTAGACGAAGCAGAAACAACCCAGGTACGCTCGGCCAGCTGATCTTTGAAAAAGGGCCCAAAACACACACTGTCTCTCTCACCATGTGCTAAACTAAAATCAAAGTGGGTCAAAGATCGAGAATATAAAGAACTCAAAAAGTAGACACCCCCCAAAAAAAAAGATAGAATCAAAAAACAGGCAAGTGAAATTAAAAGACACTTCATGGAAGAATTACAAATGGCCAATAAATGCATGAAAAGATGTTCCATGTTTGTGTCCATTAGAGAAATGCAATAACAACAGCCCTGCAATTGCACCACACCCCAGAAAGAATGGCCGTCATCAAGAAATCAAATTATAAAGTAAATACTGGCCAGGCTGGGCAGGGGTGTTAAAAAGGAAGCCTTCTTCGTTGTTCGTGGGATGCAAACTAGTACATCCTGGAAACCAGGATGGAGATTCCTGAAAAAATTAAAAGTAGAAATTTTTTTGGACCCAGCTATCCCCCCCCTCACGTATCTTCCCCAAAGAGGCCTCAGCCCCCCCGAATACTGGGATCATAGGCATATGCCACAGCACTTGGTGAAAGATCTTTTTCTTTACAAACTCATGAGTCTTCCTGTTACTCTGTGCTGATGTTTCAAGGGAATGAATGAGTGAACACGAACTACTGTATGCCCAAAATCTGGATCACTAAGTACACAGTCCCACAAGCATGGATGCTATTTTTCAGGGCTATCTCTGACAGATATTTTTGCTTGGGTAGAGAAAATAATCTTCAGCAGTTTTCTTTATCTTAAGATGTCCATCCACTAGAATTATGGGGTAATGCTCACAAAGATACAACATAAATCCTGCATGGTTATTAAAAGCCTATCAATTTTCAAAGATGGGGAATGGGGCAGCAGATAAATAAAATTGTGTTGAGTGTGAGATATAAATAATGAGACAGTGCTCTGTGAGGTCTATCACGGATTATTCCTGTGTGTGGTAAATCACCCCCGAGCTTGCCAAGGAGGCCACAGACAGGCAATCGGGGTCTATTTTAGACACACAAGCAAAGGTAAACGATATTTCCTATGTGATATATTAGCCATTTGCAAAAATTTGATAGGTCTCTTTAAGAACAAAAGAAAGAAAAAAGGAAAGAAGAAAGAAAGAAAGAAAGAAAGAAAGAAAGAAAGAAAGAAAGAAAGAAAGAAAAGAAAGAAAGAAAGGCACAAAATCTAGGTTCCAGGAGGTGTTAAAAGTCACTGGGGAAGACCCATGATGGATTAATTATCTTCCATGGTCTTCATGAATGTGATTAGTGAACAGGATTTGGGCAGCATACGCCCCCGAGAACATCATTTTGACAAAATCTTGACCATCTACCTTTTTGGCCACTAAAAATATCAATATCAAGCTTAATGGTTTGGATGTTGAATATTTCCCAGAAGCCCATGTGTGGAAAGCTTGGTCTCCACCTTGTGCAATGGTTAGGTTTAAAGATGGTGGGAGCTTTGTAAGGTGGGGCCTAGTGGGAGGAAGTGAGGTCACTGGGGGTGTGGCCTTGAAGGGAATTGTGGGAATCTAGTTTGTTCCTCTTCCTCCTTCCTTCCTGGCTGCCATGTTTGAGTAGATCTGCTCCACCAGGCCTTTCCGCCATGATGTTCCTATCTCGATTCCAAGGCGGTGCAGAGTGGCGGCCATGGATTGAAAGTTGCGAAATCATGAGCCAAAATACACCTGCCATTAAGCTGATTTTCTCAAGTCTATTATTGTCACAATTACAGAAGGCTGAAGAATATTCCAGGGTCCCTCTGTGAGATGCACTGTAGTGGGGAAATCTGTTCACTTGCACAGACACCGGCACATTCTAACACACCTGACTCCAGAACTCTCTTTTTGAACATAAAAAGAAAGAAGGCTGGTGTACAAACTAAAGAATGTGACAACTGAGGAAATTCTTTGCTTTGTGTAAGCCAAAATAAGTCTGACCCAAGCCCCAGAACACTCAAGACAGTGATTATTCTCCATCTTGGGTGCCCTGTTAACTACCATGAGGCACAAGAAAGCTTCATGCCTGCAGCTCTGCACCCATCCCGGTATCACTCCCAAGCCCGCGGGTTTCCCCGGGGTCCATGCATGCGCTCGGTCTGCCGGGGAAACAGGTGGTTCCGTCAAGACAGACGATGGCTTTGCCTTGCTGGGTGTATCTACTGTACATCCTTCCCGCCTTGGGAAGTATGAAGAGTGGACAATGGATGCCTACTGTTAGATTTAACATGTCACCAAATGTCTCAAGTGCTTGGAAGGCGCTGTGCCCTTCAGTAGAGTCATCATGGACAAACTCCAGGCTGACTGTGCTGTAGGAGCTGGGCCTGGTTGGAGGAGGTCACTGGGATGTGACTTGGGATGGTGTATTCTTGTCCCTGGTTCCTCCCTCTTCTCTCTGCTTCCCAACCACCCTAATGTGAGCATCTTTCCTCCCCGACACCCATCCGCCATGATGTTCCTGCCTTGGAGCAGCCCGCCATGGACTGGACCCTCTGAGACCATGAGAACCATGAGTCGCTCAGCCCCCACCTTCTTCCCGCCCACCATGATGTGAGCGTCCTTCCTTCCCCACGCCCATCCACCACGATGTTCCTGGCTTGGAGCCAAATAAATCATGGTTTTTGGGTATTTTGTTCCAGCGATGTGACACTGACTAACACAGGAACCATCACACCTCCGGTCCTGGGTGTGGCTCCCTTTCTTGATGTTTCTGCCAGAACTCAGGGAGACTATTACTTCCACATCTTTCACAACTGGGTACCTCCCAAGAGTGACCGAAGGAAAAATACTGAGCCTTGCTGTGCTCCATCAGCAACAAAACCCTCCCAGAATCCAAGCTCAGCTCTAGCCTGGCTGAGCGGTTGAAAGACAGCGAATAAAAAAAAAAAAAACCACAAGAGGAGAAAAGGACAAAGTGTCATTTTGTGAAATGATCCTTAACAATTGGGCTTCTATTATATATCCTGGAAATGGCGTTGCAGAGGCGACAGGCTGGGAAATTTCCATGCTGAGGGTCCCCAGGATGAGATCTTCTCTGTGTTTCACAGGACTGCGTTGTCACGCTGCAGGCTACATTTTCTACAGTGAGAATTTCACAGACTAATTATTTGTTCAGTGCTTACTTCCTGTGCTAAAGTGTGATTTCTCTGTGAGCCAGGGCTCTTCTCACTGTATTTTTCCTGCCTGTGAAAAGCAGGAAAGAGAGAAGAGCCAGCACAAAGGGATGAGCAATCTTCCCCAAGATGCATGCATCCCAGTCCCCACACAGGGACAGGATAATGCCCCTAAGACATTCACATCCTAATCCCCATGCGGAGACAGAATAACGTCCCCAAGACGTTCACATCCCGATCCCCATGTGGAGACAAATGTCCCCAAGATGTCCACCTCCTGATCCCCATGTGGGAGACAGACTAATGCCCCCAAGAAGTCTACCTCTAGATCCCCACATGCAGAGAGGACAATGCCCCCCAAAAGGTCTGTGCCCCAATTTCATGCCTCCAGTGCAAGGTGTGGTGACACATGCCTCTCATTCCAGCACTTGGGAGGCTGAGGCAGGAGGATTGCTGTGAGTTCAAGGCCAGCCTGGGCTAGATAGTAAGTTCAAGGTCAGTGTGAAATGCATAGCAAGACCCTGTCTCAAAAAAAAGAAAAAGAAAAAAGAAAAAAAGAATCACGTCCCTACAGGTGCCCATGTCCTAATCCCCATGTCACAGACAGAAGAGTGATCTTAATGATATCCAGGCTGTAACCGCAGTGAGGCAGACTGAATGCTCTCCTCCAAAAGTGTCCACGTTGTGATCTCCAGCACCCGTGTGCATGTGATCGTTTTGTGCTGCAAACACGGACTGATAAACAAACAAACGAAACAGCTGCTGTAGCTTTCTCTTTTCCTCTGCGCAGGTCTGCAGGAGAACATTACCTAAAGGTGCCGGGCTTTGCTGAAGATCTGCAGAGAAAGACAATGTTGCCATATCCGGGGGACACCGTGGCCGTCGCAGAGGGCCAAGTGAAGGGTGATCGACAGGCGGGCTCTCAGTGATGTGCCTGGATTCCTGCTGCCCTCCCCACAGAGCTAAATCCACGCTAGAAAATGCAGACCGCATACCTATTTCTCCAAAAATTCTCTTGTCCCGGAGCAGAGCAAAGAATGTCAGAGAACAGCATCTGATTTGACGTTTATAATTTTTTTCTATTTCTCAGTGGTTGAAAAGTCAGTGGCACATGCCTGCCATCCCAGCACTGGGAGGCTGAGGCAGGAGGATCACTGCAAGTTCGAGGCCAGCCTGTACTATACAGTGAGTTTGAGGCAGCCTGGACTAGAGAGTGAGACCCTGTTTTACAAAAATGCATCAGAAAACTATATATAAAGTTTCCTAAGAGGGTTGGGGATTTAGCGTAATGGTAGAGCGCTTGCCTAGCAAGGCTGCGAGTTCGATCCCCAGCACCAGTCCTCCGCCCCATAACAAAGTCTCTAAGAGGGTATAAAGTTCTGTTTTATACATTTGTGCACAGACTACACAGTCGTCTATGCCTTGTCATTAGTATGTGAAAAAGCGTCAACTACTAATTAATCAGGGTGCTAAATATGATGCGGAATTAAGAGGTACGGTCAAATGCATTCTGCATAGTGCTTCCATCTCAGCTCCACTTTGGGTGATTTATAATATCGTAATTCCACTTATTTTTTTCTACTGGATGGTCAAAGAAGCCCACAGCCGGGGCTTAGAAAAAGAAGACGAAATAGCCATGGACCACGAAGTCACTTGTTTCTACATGTAAACTACGGTCTGGCCAGTGTGGGGACCGTGAAATGCTTCATTAGAAGTCCCTGGAGAAGACAGAAAGATCAGAGTTTTCATGAAGCACTCTGCAGGAGCCCTCTGCATTTGTAAAACCTGAAGTTTCGCCCCACGGAAATAGTGTTATTTTGTGCGGCGTTTTGGAGAACACACACATGTCACAGCCCTAGAATTACAGATATAAATACATCCTAGACGTCAGACTGTGTGTGCGATTGAATGGCTCATGTATTTCCTTTAACGTCCACCGTGAGACTTTCATATTTAACAAGTAGACGGAGAAGGAATATGTCCATCTGACCTTTTTATCTGTCTGCTGACACTTTCCAGAGAAAAGGACAACGGATGAAGATGACAATGGAGCAGAGCAAAAGGCAGCAAGCCCATCTCAGGCGCTGGGGTCGGACGGACGCTGCAGCATCCTTCATAGGGAAGCTGAGCCCCCCTCATCCTGGGGGATGCGTCCGCATCCTCACTCCCGGAATGTGGGTGTCTGGTACCTTAGAGGCCCAAGGCGGTTTCACAGCAGTGATTAGCTTAAGGTTATCTGCACGGGACAATTACTGTGCATTATTCATCGTGCTAACGAGTCACGATGCTCAGTAATTACCTTGAGTCACAGCGTAACTATTTCTCTGCCGTGAAAAATAAGGCTCATTTCATAAATGTTTCACGGAGTTGCACAGAAGATGTTGTCTTTACAGGTTTACTATTTTCGTCATTTCTACGCAGTAGTTTAATTAGCTTCCTCGCTGTGTACCACCATGTGGTCTCCTCGGCTGCCCGGGCAGAAAAGGAAATGTTTTCGAGTGGATTTGCTGTAGCTCTGGTGGTATGTATCAGTTTGGAATAACTGCACATTGCGAGTGTGGAGGTGTGATGGCTTCGATGTGGAATGTCCCCCCAGGTGTCACGTACTCAGGGAAGGAACATCAGAGTCAGCGGATCAGGAAATGAGAGGGGCAGGTGGGCACGTCGAAGGGGACACGGTACAGATGGTGACGGTCCAACTCTGGCTGTGGGGTGCTGGCGGCCCAACAGAAATCAAGAGCTGGTCACGTGTATCTGAAGCCTTATACAAGTGCGCTCGGGATTTAATGAGATTTGTGAAAAAGTTCAACTCTTAATGGGAATCTGACGTAGCCTCCCCCAAGTGGCCTTCTCAAAATATCGACTCCACATGACACATTATTACATTACCATCCCTTCAAAGTAGTGTGCTAAAGCAGATGATTTTGTGGATAAGAACCACCACATCTCTAAAACAAACTAATGGCTAGGAAAGGCGCAGATATTTCTGAAATCTTGTTCAGGGGAATCCAATCTTGGGGAAGCACTTAGCAAACACTGAGTGATAAATTTCACGTGTGAGTTTAAGTTAACAACGGGTTTGGAGCAATTTTACTAGACCTGGAACTCATCCTTGCACCAAATTTGGTGTCTGGTTTGCAGAAATGTCCCCAAACTGCATCTAAATTAACTCCAGGTTGGTAGGGTGTTCACTGGGAACTCACACTTGAAGCAAATTTGATCTCAGTCTTGTAGGGATTTCCCCAGAACTCACCGTTGTTGACGAGGACGTGGAGTGGGATTCGCTTTGTCTTGAAGTTTTGGACGAACTGCCGGATAGACCTCATGGAAGCCAGATCGCAGTATAAAAACTCCACTGGAAAAGCAGGAGAACACCTGGTTACAGTACAACCTACAGCAGGGGCTGATGCTCAACAGGTGAACTTCTATCTCACTGGGAGGCAACACTGGACTAGAAACGTCAGGGTGGTAAAAAGAGGCAAAGATGCTTCAGGGTGCCCCAGTGAGTGCGCCTTGCACACTTGGTCCTCTGCCTGCAGTGTGAGACCTTCCACTTGTTCCTAATTGACAGAACAAAGTGTGTGTGTCATGATTCTTTTGATACATACATCTCCAAAGTAGGGAAACATGCTAACAACATGTTTTATGATCCACATTCCTTTCTAAATAAGCCATATGAGTCTTATTAGGTTTCTCTGCCTTGCGTGCACCAAACTTATTCTTGAGGTGCTGCTGATTGTTACCAGCTGCAGGTAATTCTTCACTCATCATTAGCAAAAGAAGGATTTCCACACTTCTTATTGCCAAAGAGAAACTGACAGAAATAATAGCTAGATTAATTTGATACATCATGCCTTCCTAAAACTCATTGTTCTGGACGAAATGTTACCAGGTAGCTCTGACAAACCAGAATGTCACACTCTTCTCTTCATTTTCTACTACTGCAGTAGAAAGAACACACACATGCACAAATACGCCCCCCCCACACATGCATGCACACACACCTCTTTTCTGATTTTTTTTAATACCATGAATAGTCTTGTTCCCATCCTGATTAGTCAGATTTTCTATCACCAAGACACAATAAACAACACCCACTACTGACAAAAAGGAGGAGAGGTGTTTTTGGATTGTAGATTTCAGAGGGTCCAGTCCATGGTGGACTGCTCCAATGCAGGAGCATCATGGCAGATGGGTGTGGAGGAGGAAAGCTGCTCATAGCATGGTGGCCAGGAAGGGGGGGGGGAGAGAGAGAGAGAGAGAGAGAGAGAGGGAGAGAAAGAGAGAGAGCCTGAGTGACTCATGGTCTCAGAGGGTCCAGTCCATGGTGGACTGCTCCAAGGCAGGAACATCATGGTGAACGGGCATGGAGGAGGAAAGACGCTCACATCATGGTGGCCAGGAAGCAGAGAGAGGAGGGAGGAGCCAGGACAAGAATGCATCCTCACAGGTCACACCCCAGTGACCTCCTCCAACCAGGCTCGAATCCTAGCCATATGTTAACTATGAAATCTTCATTGGGCTAATCCACTGATGGCTACAGCACCCTCATGGTCCAATCACTTTCCAAACACACAGGATTTTGGGTGGACATTTTAGATCTAAGTCATAATACATCCTTGTCATTTGGTTAACTGTACTTTTTACATTGAGGATCAAGCTTTCAACCCACAAATCTTAAGCTTGCCAACCACATCCAAACAACACTTTTTTTTCTTTTGTAAAATTACACAACCTTGTTATTTAAGAAAATATCTGGGGAGAGAAACCTAACACAGGAGAAAATATGCAGTGATAAAATCAGAAACATATTACTGCAAAGAAATGCTATTCTTTTACACCAAAGAAAATGGTGAAGTAGAATTTTGAACAAAGTGGAAATGATTAAAAAGAGAGTTCTGATGAAAATCTAGATGCTGTTGTATATAAGATAAATATAAGCAAAACTCAAAAGGATGAGGAACATCTCAATGTCAACTTGGACATAAAATAGCACTAAGCTAAACTAAAGACAACATGCTTTTTATGATTATCTACTCCCTACAGTTTCTCTGGCATGGAGCTAAAACCAACACGTGTCAAATCCTGAAACATTAAGGACAAGGACATTGCACGCTTCCCATAAGGACTCACAATGTCACCGTGGGGCAGGCTCCTCGTGTGTGCTGTAGAAATGGGGTCCATGCTGAGAGCTGTTTGTTACTGTGAGCTCTTAGTGATGAGATAAATCCAGAAATAGACAGCAAATGTTTAAAAAAAATCAGCAGAAAAAAATAGTTTATATTTGCCGAATATAATTTTTTTTTTTTTAAAAGCAACATTGGAAGCTTCGGTTTTGCTTGATTTTTAAATGCAGTTTTCCAGGAATTCTTTTCTACCCGTAACTACAACAGACACAGCCTGCTGCAGACTCAGGGAAAGGGAGTTGTGCCATCGATGCTTTGGAAGCACCGTTCTGGGGCACAGTGCCATCTGGAAGGGAATCCCAACATGCTGTTGTCATTTCCCCATAACACGCCAGTGGGGATGCAGGAATTGGAAAACCCACATTATGCTAATGTATTTGTCAAGTTTCCCATCGCTGGGACAAAATAAATGGCATTTAGAAATTAAAGGAGGATAGATTTATTTTGGTTCAAGATTTCAGAGGGTGCAGTCCATGGTTGGCTGGTTCTAAGGCAGAAACACCATGGCGATGGGCATAGTGGAGAAAAGATGCTCCCATCATGGCGACCAGGAAGTAGAGGGGAGCCAGACAGGAAGTGGACAGGAACCAGGTAAAGTCCCCAGCATGACATCCCTCGATCCCCTTCCTCTAGCTAAGCCCCACCTCCTAACAACCCATGCATTTATGAACACATTAAAGACTTAACCCATGGTTGAAGTTACTAACCTCACAATCCAATCACCACTCTAAGAGTCTCTTAATCCAGTCATGTTCACAATCAGGAAGGGGGGCGTGGCACTGATGATATCTCATCAAATTCTTTCGGATTCCCAAAGACCAAACAGACAATCCAACTGATACTGGTTCATGCAAAACATAGACAGGCACAAGGTGGCTGATCTTATTCAATTTACCAAGTTGGACATTGCCTATATAAATATTTTAAAGAACTTAATATATAAGAGTAAAGTTTAAAATAACAAAATAAAATTTTTATTATTCTGACACACAATTGTACAGAAAAAAAAAATCAGTACTATAAGAAAGGAGGGCAAAAAAAATGTCTCGACCAGTAAACAGGCATGTATTTATGTGCTTGGGAAAATCAGAAGTAAAAATATACACAATAAAGGATCTCTTGTCAGAATAAACAAAAGCAATTGTGGGTACCTGGAAGGAAAAAAAAAAAAACTGAAGGTGATCTGTAGGGTAGCTGTGAGCTCAATGATGTTTCCCTTCATTAAAGGGATCCTCTAACTGAGTTTGTTATAATATACGGAGGCTCCAATATAATTGCTAGAATCAGGACCCCCAAAATGGCACCGCAAGGACTTTCAGGAAAATGTAAATTATGAGCATGACAAACTGTCATGACTCCTCTGTGAGTATAAGCTAAAATAAAATCTAGCGACCGTACTGAGTGCTGGTGTGGATTTGGAGAACCTGGCCCTGTGCAACATGGAAACAACTTGCCTGTTTAAAAACCACAGTGCAACAGCCACTGCACACTGGCAGCTTACCCAAGCCACGCACCCAGCCACCTGTTGTATTTCTGACATAGCACAGTAACAGAAAAAATTAACATAGCACTATTAAGGGAAAGAAAAATCCAAACAATGGTGCACTGCTTTCTTTGTCTCTGATCGCTGTGGCTGCACACTGGAGTGTAGATTTTATGTTTCAAGGTGGTATCTTCGAATATTGCTCTTTACAGAACAAAACACAATATGTCAGCATCCAAGGACCTAAGGGTTTGGTCACTTTGACATGTCAAGACACATCTTAGGCCAGGGCTGGTTTTACATCATAGGGCAACGTCAGTGGGATTAATAAAGCACACTTCTGGGTGGGTCTGGATGGGTCATGGCGGTATTACCTTGGGTTCTATATTTGGTTCCTGGCTCTTTCCTCTCTGGCTCTGTTCTGCTGTGCTTCCTGGCCACCATGATGTCAGCACCCTTCCTCCTCCACAACTGTCTGCCGTGTTGCTCCTGCCTTGAAGCAGCTGACCATGGACTGAACCCTCTGAGACCATGAGTCACTCAGGCTCGCTCCCCACCCCTCTCCTTCCTGGTCCATGATATGAGCATCTTTCCTCCTCCACGCCTGTCCATTGTTCCTGCCTTGGAGCAGCTGACCATGGACCGAACCGTCTGAGACCACGAGCCCAATTCAACCTCTGCTCCCTGAGCTGTGGGTGTCCAGTATCATGTTCCAGCTCTGGGAACATAACTGATTTAGGCAGGTAAACTGAGGCAGCCTATCTGGGGAAGGTCACCTGGTTGTCCTATTCACAGAGCTACACCCAACGCTATTCTAGGAAGTAAAATCACAATAGGCATATAAAAAAATAAAACAAAACAAAGAGATACTTCAATTTTCCCAAGACCAGGAGTACAAGTCCCAAAAATTAACTCTGAAATTAAAGAGAAAAGAACAGCTTTGTCTCCTTTTATCTAACCAGCCGGGTACATGTCAATCTTGGTGTTGCTATGGAAACAAAGATTTCTCAAAAGCCATAGAACAGTTTTCTTTTTTTCCACCAGAGAGGTAAATGGGCCATCAGGGTTCTTATATCCATTATCCACCCACAACAGTGGGTGAAAACTAAGCCATCTACTCCCCAAAGTCACAGTTTCCTTATTCCTATAGACACGCCACTCTGTTTGCTTAAGTATTACCACATCAAAGAAAGTTAGCAAAAGCCTGCATATCTCGTGCTGGGGTATACTGGATAGTATTTAAAGCTTAATTTCTGAGGTGGAGTTCCTTTTCATGATCAAATTTGAATGCAGGAAGAGCAATGCTTAGAGGACCGAGGTGGGAAAGGGGGTTAAAAGAATCCAATCGTCATAAACTTCCTACCCCAAATTTTCTGCAAGCACTTTGAGTCATTATTACCTGATTGCTGAGAGGGCTAAGGGAACAAACAAACAAAAGGAGAAAAAGCAACCCTAACAAGGGAAATTGCTCTACACAGGCAAATTCGTAAGAGATGGAGAATTCCTATCAGGAGAACACAGACTTACTAACGTGCTTGACCTTCGGATCACTCAAGTTCAACTTTCCTGTTAATTGGTGAGAAGCTAGCAAGATTATCTGGGTCTAGACAACAGGATTCAGGGCTGGAACTTAGGTAAATACAGGTGCTCATTTTCCTGTAGCACTTTTTCCAAAGTCTGTTCATTGAGATCTGCTTGAAGAAATATGTGTATTGGCTAGCTCTGCTGTGTAATGAGTTTCTCCAAACTTGCAGGCTTGGAACAGCCTCCATGTATGATCTCACATATCTGTAAGTTAGACATCTGGGTGTAAGTGGGCTAGCTCGACTCCACAAGGTCTTCCCAGGACAGAAGTAAGTTGCTAGGCAGTATCAGGCATGGTGTTAGTTGCTCAGGATTTTCTTTTATGCTTGCTGAATTTGTGCATGAATTTCCTGCTTGTGGGTCTTCCTGCTTGTGGGACGGAGGACTATTTTCTTTCTCTCTGCTCCCAGGAGCACCTTCTGCTGCTTGCCTTGTGGACGTCTGCTTCCTCAAAGGCAGCAAAAGAGTCTCTGTTTCTATCTCAAGTTTCTTTTAAGTAGCTACATCCTTACTACAGATCTGTGGTTCGGGTTTAGATCTAGAATGTCCCCACAAATTCTCATGTGTTCAGAGGTGGGACTGTTGGAAGATTGGATTATGAGGGTGCTACACTCTTCAGTGGATTCCTCCATCCAAGATGGGTCTCTGGTGATGTGACATGGAAGAGTGTATTCTTGTCCTTGATGTCCCTCTCCGTCTCTATCTCTGACTCTATCTCTCTCTGAGCACCCTTCCTCCACCACACCTGTCCACCGTGATGTTCCTGGCTTGGAACAGCCAACCGTGGACTGAACCCTCTATGACCATCAGCCCAATGAAGCTCTCCTCCTCTAAATTGTAAGTGTCAGGTATTTTTGCCCCAGGAATGGGAAAACTGTCTAATACAACCACTCAAGATGGATCCTGTTTAGATGATCTCAAACCTATTGATTTTGGACCTTAATGACATCTATCAATTCCCTTTACCTTTGCTGTATAGCATAACCTAGTCTCAGGACTGGCATCCATTGTATCTCCTACAGCGAAGGGGAGTGAGTTATACAGAATATGCACACATATGGACAGGTTTCCTGGGGTCATATTTGTTTCCTGCAGAGCAGAGAACATCAGAGATCCTTTATTTGCAATTCCTTGTACAAAGCTCCCTCATGTTAGGTCTTTCCCGTACATTTTGCTCTTTGTTTTGGCTAGTGTTGGGGGAAGAAAAAGGTACATACTCAACAAGGTAAAGTAGGTATGTTCTTGAATCAACTCTGAATGCAGGGGCCTCTGTGTGGTCATTGAGTATTACAGTAAACAGCAGTGTAAAAACAGGTTCTTGTTAATGCTGCATGATCAGAGCAAAAATTCCTCCGTGTTTTGGTTTAGAAATACACTGTGCCCTCCAAAGCTTCACATGTTTGGGAGGAGACTGGATCATGAAGGTGCCATGCTCAGGTGATAACGGAATGTGCTCCTAGGAGGTGGGGTCTGGCCGGAAGTGTGAAGTTACTGGGGACGTGACCTGGAAGGACTTCTCCCTTCTCTCTCAGCTTCCTGGCCGCCATGATGTGAGCAGACTTCCTCCACAGCAGGTCCTTCCGTCCTGGCATTCCTGCATCCCAGCCTGTCAACCATGGACCAAAACTTCTGAAACTACGAGCCAAAATAAACCACCTCTCTTTTCCGCTGTGAATGTTGGGCATCATGTCCCTCTGAGGAGAAAAATCACTGAGATACGCATTTCTGGTTTAAAGGTCTATTGGTGAAATCTTCTAAATGCTTAAAATATGGATTCTTAGTTGTATTGGAAATTGCAAACACCAGATCGCTGATGAATGAATTCATGAGTCAGGAGGAGAATACACACAGTGTGATGAATGAATCCATGAGCTAAGAGGAAAATACACACAACGTGACACCCAGATTCTTAACCACGACAACCAAACTGCAAGATGAAAAGATTCCTTTCTTCAGCGTTTGACAGCACCCTGTGGCAATAAAGAATCTCAAACAAGCTACTTCGCAATCAGTTTAGCGGCAGCAAAACACTGTAAGCCTTACGTTTCTGTTTGGACTGGCTCGCTTATGTTTCAGCTGCCCTTACTTATTGTACTTATTGTACATCGCTCTTCAGTATGGTTAAACACATGTTATAATGTTCAAATTACAAAATAATGTGTAAGCATCATTCACAGAAAACTTGCCTTCTATTCTGGGCAAGGAATCGTAACATGTTTGGCATAACTACGAACTTCTCTTTGTATTTAGAGACTAAGTATAGTTTAAGGAAACACGTCTGGTCGTCAAATTGACAAGGGGTGGATTGTGATGGCTACCTGCCAGTGTCAGTAAGAACCGTCCAGCTAAACTGGATCAGCATAGTTCTGGGTGTAGCTGAAAGCATTTGCTGAAGACAGACCACCCTGGGTGTGAGTGGCTCCAATAGGCTTCCCATCTGAACGAGAAAAAGGGAAATGAAGAAACAGACTCACTTCTGTTTCTGTGGATGAGCTCCGATCTTCGCCTCCACCTTGGACATCACCTCCTGGCTCCCACTGCAGACCCTTCAACCTCCCAGTGCGGACTTTTCTACCTCCAGCACAAACCTTTCAGCCTTCTATGACAGACCCTTTGGCCTCCCGATACAGACTTGCTGGGACACTACACTACTAAATGAACTGCAGGTCTGGCTGGATTCTGCAGATCTCCAGTGCACAGACAGACCTTTCTCACTCTTCCACACTAGACTGCAGGTGGACACTGAAAGCCACCTTTGTAAATTCTTATATATTTGTACATCTTACACTAACTCTGTTTCTCTAGTAAGCACCGAGTGACACAGCATCTCAGTGAATAGCAGCTGTAATGGGACCCATAGAGAAGAGTCTCCAAAGACATGTAAATCAACAATTTATGGCAGGAGGGTCATGCCAAGAGGCATAAGAAACCTGGGGCAGAGTCCACTACGAGAGCAATGAACACTGACGCCGAAGGCAAGGTACCGACTGGACACTGCCTAGAGGATTGGACAAGGGCCAAGTTTTTAGTTGCCTCCAACAGAAAAACTCCTAGGTTATATTTATAATCTCAAAGGCATGGTGAAGAAGGGCAAGTACTGGATGACAGTTCTTGGAATTAAGGAGACCAGGGAGGCGCCTACTGCAATAGTCCGAGCAAGACTTGAAGAAATGAGAAGGCTCAGGCAGGTCTATGATGATATCCCTCAAGTCAGGTCAATAAAACTCAGCAACAAGATACTGGAAGAGCATAGGAAAGATGAGGATGGACAGGGCAAGTTAGTCCTAAATTCTTCACTTGAGAGTCTAGGTGGATAACGACTCCAATACCATAAAAAATGCAACAAGTGCTGAGAAAATGAAGAGCATGACCTGCAAGTGCTTTGAAGGACATCCGGGTCAAATGGACGGATGCCTAGTCTGTAGCTATGGTGTGCAGGAAAGTGACCCAGAGGGAGCATATGGCCGTGAAATTCAATCCGTTACAAAATAAACCCTTCAAAGTGGAAGAAGGAAGCTCCATAGTAATAGAATTGAGGAAGCTGTGGCTGTACCATCAAGAATAGTCACATTTAAAGGTGAATATAAAACAAACAACAAGCAAGTGCAAGGTGCAAAGAAGAGACACACAAGAAGAGGAGTTGAAGAGAGACTTTGGGGAAAGCAAGCTCACTCATAGACCGTCTACGGAACTGGGGCGATTGTCATGGTGCTAAAAGGGAATTTGGGACGCATGGTTGAGCAATCCTAAGCCCACCTGATAGTTGCCGAATCTGCCCATTGCACCATGTTTAAATGTAAAGGACCCTGGGGAAATAGTCTCTCTTGATTTAGTCTGTGATCTAGACTATTTCGTCTTTCCCAGGACCATTTCATTATGATATTCATTTGCGCTCATTCGTACTGCTCCAAACCACAGGCTCATACCCAACAGCTCACGAGCGACTTCCAGACCCCGGTCTGTTTCTGTACAGCCTTGCCAAACCGTGAATGGGATCCACATATTTTAAACAATTTATTTTTAAAAGGAAGGATATTTTAAGGCAAAGGAAAATTATCTAAATCTAAATTTGGGTGTCCATTAGTAGACTTTTGTTGGAACACAGCCACGCTCACACATTTATATATTAAGTACCGGTGGTAAAGAACACAATTTAAAAAGCCCAATCTATTTACAATCCATTCCTTCAGAGACAAACACAAATAAACATTGTACATTTGGTGGCATTCAATGACACAGTACTGCTCAATGTACATTGCAGTGGCTGTATGGAACGGTCACTCAGAATCAGTACTGATCAACACATATTGCAACTGTATCCTAAGTCCACTCAATAACCTATTACAATTCGACTCTCAGTACTGCTCAGTGCATATGGTGGCTGCATCCCAAGTCCACTCAGTAACCTAGTATCATTTGAATCTCAGTACTGCTCAGTGCATATGGCGGCTGCATCCCAAGTCCACTCAATAACCTAGTATCACTCGAATATCAGTATTGCTCAGTGCATATGGCGGCTGCATCCCAAGGCCACTCAGTAACCTAGTATTATTCGAATCTCAGTACTGCTCAGTGCATATGGCAGCTGTATCCCAAGTCCACTCAATAACCTAGTATCATTCGAATCTCAGTACTGCTCAGTGCATATGGCGGCTGCATCCCAAGTCCACTCAATAACCTAGTATCATTCGAATCTCAGTACTGCTCAGTGCATATGGCGGCTGCATCCCAAGTCCAGGCAGTAAGTAACATGCCATGGATATGGCAGGTCTCACCCAGTTCCACTCAGTGACTGGATATTGCTTATTGCTGATTGCATATGGCAGCTGTCTGCAACCCTTGCCCTATTTGGTACTGTTCGCAGCATATGACGACACTGTTTCCAGGGCCCTGTGATATTTTAAATTCTGTCAAGTCCATTTTCTATTAGGAAATAGTGTCTGAATTGTATTCTTGCCTTTCTGTAAGGAGATTCACATTTCATCTTATAATCTTACCTTCGTTCCTTTTTTACGTAAGCTTCCTGAATAAAGCTGGAATTTGAGAAGCCCTCACTAAGTCAGTTTGCACCATGATTTATGTTTGAGTTTCTGCACCAGAGGAGGTAAGGAAGCATCCTGAACACCTCGGGATGTTTGACAGTCTTTGGGCACCACGGGGACTGGAGAACTCGTCTCTTCTTGAAGACCATCTGTTGTTTACCACAGTGTCTCCGTCCATTTTCCGGTAATGTTCTTTATGTAATTCACGTAATGGCTAATTTGCAGAGAAAGTAGATTTGTGTCCCGCGGTTTGGAGACTGGATAGTCCAACACCGAGGGGCTGAATGTGGTTAGAGATTTCTTGCTGGTTGAGGCTCTCTCTGGCTTTCCAAAGGGTTGTCTGGCATCGCGTGGGGAGACGGCATGCGTGCAGGGGGGAGCTCTTGCTTTCCCCATTCATTGTGAATGGACTGATCTGCTCATGTGTGAAGCCCCTAACCCGTAATCCATCAATGAATGAACCCATTCACGAGTCAACTCACTCATCTATTAATCCAGGAATGGTTTAATCTGTTCAGGAAGTCAGAGCCTCGCGATTCAATCATCTCGTAAATATTCCACCAGGAACCCCACAGCGGAGATTAAAAGCCAACATGGGTTTTCCCCGGGACTTCCAAACCGCAGTGTGTGGTGATGCATTTAGAAAATGCTCAGGTTTTTCCTTTAACTATAGAGGTCAGATGATATTTTCAATCATGGAGCTTAGCATTTTTATGTTATCTTCCAGCAGGAAAACTTTTATTTCCTGTTTTGGTCCTAGCATCCTCTCACCAACGTCCTGGCAAGCGCCATCACCCAGCGGTTCTGGCTTCTACTTGAAGGGCCCTTTCTTGAGGGAGGTGGACTAAAATGAGTCCTCGCTCCCACCAGCGCCTGCCGCTTAGGCTGTGATGTGTGTCCTGAATGCCAGTTTTATTTGTCCTTCCTCGAGGTACCTGTCTTGCCCCGAGACTTCAGCCCACGCCCAGAAGGGCGTCCTGCTGGGATGCGGAGTGAGGTGACTCTGTCTGTATGGTAACGACTATGACGTGTCCGGGTGCCACTCCGAGTTTCTGCATCATTTTTGCCAGTCATCATCTAGAGCACATTAAGATTTGGCAGAATCTGTCCTTCAAGGCTCTTTTTTTGTGTGTGTGTGCTGGGAATCGAACTCAGGGCCTTGTGCTTGCAAAGCAAGCACTCTAATCACTAAGCTAAACCCCCAGCCCCTTTCAAGGCTCTTAAGTCTTTCCAAGAAGCACAAGACATCAACGCACGGACCTGGTTCTGTTCTGACTGTGGACTTTTGTTAGGTACTCGATTAGCTTTCTGAGTCTTTTTGTTTTCTCCCTTGCAACCAGGCTCCACTTCTTCCTAGCACACTCAGCTGTGAACGCATCAATAAATTAATCCGCCGTGTGCTCAGTTACCTTCCAAATGCCACACTCCTAAATATTGTCACCTTGAGGACCCGGCCTCTGTGCATGAGCCTTCTGCGCATGCTTCTTATTTAAACCACAACACCTCAGTGTGAAGACGCACGTTAACTTCCCCAGTTTATACCAGAGTGCAAACACGGGACGGTTGCCAAGGCCGGTCCTGAGGCGGTTGCAAATTTAGGCGTTCGGCTGACACAGTGTGGGCACCGTCACTGATTTGAAATTTGTGCCGCTGGAGGAGCTAACGGTCCAGCAGTGCTACCCAGCGCCGTGAGGTGCCGACTGCTGGTTCTCAGCTTTTCAGAGCGCAGATCTTGGAGGAGGTGGCCGTGTGCAGACGCGCCACGGCTTGCCCAGGGACATCACGCCCTTCACGTCTGGAAGCTGCCTTGGCACCTGGCTCTAATTTAAAGCTAATGATGATGCATGAAGGGTCCCCAAGGAGACTAGCTCTGATCGTATAAGCAGACACTGCGTCAGCCACCCACACCGTTGAGTTTCAAGTGTGCACTTGAAAAGGAGTGAAATGCAGAAGCAACATCGCCCAATGCCCCCTGGTGCAGCATCCCCAGGGAAACACGTTTTAGTGGGTATTGCTACAAATCAATCCCAGCAACATGAATTTTGACATGCAAAATCTTTCTGTGGGGCTGTGTGAATTCCTGGGGTAAAAACGCAAAAGCTCTATTGGAAGAATACCAAGAATTTCTCATGAGCAGGCAAGGGGAGGGAGGAAGCATCTCTCCCAGCCTCTGCGTGGAACCTCTCCAGCATGTATCACACGGCCACACCAAGAACAAACATCCCAGCGGGTGGACAGATGGAGGAGAGACCACGGCCCATATGCCACCCTGGACTGTACTTCTTGGCTTCCTACATGTGATGTGTCCTTTTGTGCCCAGTCCCATCATCGCAGTCCCAATTGGAGCTCATGTGGGCACCATGCCTTTGGAATTCCAAATTAACCTTTTTTCTTTATAGCATAGTCCACCTCCACCATTTTATCACACTAACAGAAAATAGACTGATACAATAAGCAACACTGTGTGGCTGCCCTTGGGTGCTGGAACTACTAGTGCTGTAATACCCCATGACCACAATGTACTTGAGGCCATGAGTTCAAACAGAACTGTTTGTCGAGGAGGAGAGTCTGTTTTATTTGCACAGAAGTTTCACAGGGGAAGTAACTTTGAAGTGGAATTCCCATAATGCCACTGCATATTATGGTCTGGGTGCCATATTGGATTCCTTCTATCCTTTACCTTCAGTAGCACTGAGGCAGACTGGAATTTCCCCAAATGGGGCTCTTTCCAATGAGATACTGGTGGTTAGAGTGAAGATACTAGAATGCCATTTAAGAGGAATTTTATGAGCACTGGTTGTGGTCCAAGGCTCTGGATGACTTGCTCATGGTAATCACCAATTGTGGTGAGAAATTTTGAAGACTGTACACCCATGAAATTGTCATTGATGCAAAACTGCCTGAGTGTGTTAGTCTGTTTTCTATTGCTATAACAAAAGACCTGCAGCTTGGTAATTTATAAAGAAAAGAGATATTTTTCAACCTCACAGTTCTAGATGCTAAATGTCCAAGTATTATGGTGCCAGCTATGGGTGAGAAAGTCAGAATGGATGGTATCAAAATAGGGGAAACATACAGAAGAGGGAGAGATCACATCAAAAGGCCAGAAGGCAGAGGGCAACTCACATCGCACAAGAACTACATAATGCCTCCTTAGGGACAGTCCCGATGGCGTATTGGCTTCTTGAATAAGGTCCTACCTCTCTAATAAGGTCCTACCAGCTCTCCACACCACCATAATGGAGACCAAGCTTTGAGCCCATGAAATTTGGTGGGACATACTGCACCATACCCAGAGCATTGCATGACAGAAGTGGATTCTACTGAAAACAGACTCAGCCAGTCTCCCGTGACAAGGTCCCCACAGCTCTTGTGGGGATCACTAGAAAAGGAAACCTATAAAAGGCATGGATCAAATGATATCTCTTGTATATAAACATGGTGCACTGACATTGGTTCTTGTTATAATTTAGATCTAGAGCCTCCCCCTGAAGTTGCATGTGTCCAGAGGTGGGCTTTTAGTGGGTGGTTGGAACATGGGGGCGCTGTGCTCATCTGATGAGTATGTGTGCCATCAGGAGGTGGGACTTGAGTGGAGAAATGGATCACTGTGGGTTTGACCTGGAAGGGTGTGTTTTTGTCCCTGGCCCCTCCTCTTTCTCTGCTTCCCAGCTGTCATAATGTGAGCATCTTTCCTCTACACCCATCCGCCATGATGTTCCTGTCATGCATTCTTGTCCCTGGCTCCTCCCTCCTCTCTCTGCTTCCCAGCCACCATGATGTGAGTGTCTTCCCTCCCCCAAGCCTGTCCACCATGATGTTCCTTCCTTGGAGCAGTCCACCATGGACTGGACCCTCTGAGACCATGAGTCACTCGGGTGCTCTCGCTCTCCCTCTCTCTCTCTCTCTCTGCTTCCTGGCCACCATGATGTGGGCACCTTCTCTCCTCCACACCTGTCCACCATGATGTTCCTGCCATGGAGCAGCTCACCATGGACTGGATCCTCTGAAACCATGAACCCAATTAAACTTCTCCCCTTTAACTTGCTGGTATCCAGCATTTTCTCCCAGTAACAGGAAACTGACTAAGAGACTTTGAAAGATGTTGACATGATCTTCAAATTGGAGACCCCCAAAGAAGGCTGAGTTTTTCACTGTCCAAGGTGGCCTTTTCTGAAATCCACTAGGCCAATTCCATACTCTTCACTCAGATATGCATAAGGAAAAGAAAACCATGCTGAGTACTGGATGGGCCTCTGAGCAACCAGCTTAGCATCCCAACTCCTTCTCAGGGAAGATGGTTTCCTTGAGACTGGGAACACAGGAAACTTGACTTGATACAGAAGACAGAAGGATCAACAGGCAAGAGACCATTCGTGCAGGATGAGCTAAGAGAATGCTGGGGTGGCTTCAACAGGAGGGAGGGAGGGTGAAAAGGTTAAGAGGAGGAGGAAGAGGAGAAGCAGGAGGAGGAAGAAGAGGTGGAGGAGAAAGAGGAGGAGGAAGAGGAGAAGGAGGAGGGTCAGGTGGCGATGTTGGGGGACCAGCAGGCTGCGCAGATGGAAGGTAGCCACAGAACATGGGGCCCAGCTTCCCACGCCTGCTACTTGTGCCCATGATCCTAGCTACATCTCAGTTTTCTGACTTGTGCGATGGGACTGTGAAGAGCGTCTACCACTGCGACACTGTGTGAGACAAGCCAGGGAAAGCTCTGAGCGTCAAATCCTGCGATTATTAAGTATCCAGTGACTGCTGTGGATTTCACTGATTCCTGTTTTTATCGCCCAGGAAGACAGATCACTGGCAGGCGAGACTAGGGAGGAAATTCACAGCAAGGTCACTGTGTTCTTGCCAAAACGTGGGGGAGAAAGAACGAAGACCAAAGGCAAGGAGACGCTCCGGGAGAAACGGGTCAGGAGGAGAGAGACGGCCCAAAGCAATGTAGAGTGTGCAGTGATATTTTCACAGGGCTTTTAAAATTAGGTTGCTGATTGACCAAATGAGTGACTCGTTTCCGTCTGTCTGGATAAACAGATCATGCTAAAGGCCCCGAGGCCCACGCACGAGCAGAGAGAAGGACTCCATAAGGTCGGCCCCGGGGACCGTCGGGAGATCGGTTCTAGGACCACACCACGGGTACCGAATTCCACGGATGCTCAGGGGCCTGCTCTGAAATGCCTCAGTATTTACATATAAACGAGGTCCAGCCTCTGATAGGCACCCAATCGGCTCTAGCTGACGTATAAGATCCGCCATAGTGCAAATGCTATGCGATTAGTCACTATCCTGTAACACTTAGGGGATAAGGGCAAGAAAAAATATATGCACACAAGAAGGAGAAACACAATCTTGTCTCTAAATAGCTTTTGTTTTGTTTTGTTTTTTGGTTCTGGGGATCAAACTCAAGGCCTTGTACTTGCAAGGCAAGCGCTCTTTCCACGGAGCTAAATCCCCAACCTGAATAGTTTTAATCGACACTTGGATACATGTGCAGATGGAAAAACTATAAATATGGAGAACAGACTGGACACCATGCTTTAGAAATATAAGTCACAGAAATCGACTAAAATTCCATTCAACCCGGCTATTCCCCTTCTAGGAATTTTCCCTGAAGAGTTAAAGACATCATGTTACAGTGATCCATACACACCCATGTTTATAGCAGTGTAATTCAAAATAGTCAAATCTTGGAAACAGCCTGTATGTCCACCAACAGATGAATGGATAAGGAAAATGTGCTATTTATACAAAATGAAGTACTACTCTGCCACGAAGAAGGATACACTCGAGTCATTCGTAGGAAAATGGATGCATCTTGAAAGCATAGTAGGAAAATGAACCAGACACACAAACTTTGATATCACATGGCATTTCTTATATGAGACACCACAGGTATAAATAAAGAGCAAAATAAAAGATAGATAATTGGAAGTAGCGAGATAGATCTTTCTTAAAGTGCAAGGAGATCAAGAGATGGAGGGAAGGGAGAGGGAAAGGAGGGTAAGAGGATGAAAATAGGACTTAGGATGAGTCATATGTAGGTACCAACTCCATGCCACGAAGGTAAACATTATATACTGCAAACAAGGACTAATAAAAGATAGTTTAAAAAAGAAACCAACAGGAAAAGGTGCCACACAAACTATGCAAACCCATGGAAATTACACAATACATTATTGAGTAACGAATGGATCACAGAAGAAATCAGGGAAGACATTTTATAAAAATGTTCCCAAGGGCTCAGTGGTAGAGAGCTTGCCTTGCAAGCACCAGGTCCTGAGTTCGATCCCCAGCACCAAAAAAAAAAAAAAAAGAAAGAAAGAAATGTTCCCAGAATCAAATAGAATCAAAGGACAAAAACCAAGTTATGCATAAGTTATGCAAACATGTGGAAAATAAACAATACACTCTTGCACAACCGAAGAGTCACAGAATCAAGGAAGAAATCAGACATTTACTAAAATCGAATGATCATCCCAGGACAACATAAAGATGCTACAGAACACAACAAAAGTCGTTGCAAGTGGGAAGTTTACAGCTGTGAATGCTCACATGAAAAGAAAGGGCAGAGAATAAGAAAATAACCTAACGATGTACCTCAAGGTCCCTGAAAGACCAGAGCGACCCAAATCTAAAGCTAATAGAAGAAATGATAAAGATTACAGCACAAAGTAATGAAGTTAAAAATAATACAAAGGATCGAAGAATCAAAGACTTGACTCCTCAAAAGGATGCGCGGGGATTTGGGGATGGGAAGATGGGAGGGAGAGGAAGAGAGAGAAGCGGAAGAAGCAAGATGGGAAGTGTCTATGTACCAACTCGCCCATGATGGACGTATATGTCACAGACGTGTACTAATATAAAATTGGGGAAAAAAGAAGTATGAACTGTTTTCCATTGCTCAACCCCAGTGCAGCCCCACAATCTCTCCCCGGCACCCACCCACGATCCTATACACCAGCCAAGATGTCTGCATTTTTCATACGTGCAATTTGAATGAGAATATTAATGCCAAAGTTTCTTCCAGATAAGGCAATGGTTGTTGCAGATTTAAAAGGTACACATCGGGCTTAAATTTCTAGAGCAACCCATCAAAATAACAAGAAGCAGCCAGGCATGTTGGTGCATGCCTGGAGTCCTGGCAACTTGGGAGGCTGAGACAGGAGGATCGTGAGTTTGAGACCCGCCTGGGAAAATTAGTGAGTCGAAGACCAGCCTGAACCGTATAGTGAGATCCTGTTTCAAAAGAACAAAAAACAAAAAAAAAAATTCACAGGAAGGCACTTTTGCACATCGGCGTTCTTGCGATTACCGTCTGACATTTACTCGGTGTTCTCTGTGGTGGGAACCGTTTTAAGTACCAAGCAAAACAAAAATACAGAAACATCTCACTTTAATAAAAGGGGACGGAGTGGAATAAGAACAGACAGATTCGCTTTCAACTTATTTCGTGGAGAAGACAATATCACAAAGAAGTACGTACCTGACACTTAATTCTCTATTTGTTTCTTAAATCTTTCTGTTGTTTACTTGCTATATTTTTTTATTTATTTACCTAATAAAGAAACACAATAACAGGCACATCTTTTCTCAGCTTCCATGTTAAAATTCACATTGTTAAAATAGAACTAAGTTCTTTGAAATGTTCTGTGCATCACCTGTGTACGTGTGGCACCAAAGATCGAACCCAGGACCTTAGCACCAAGCTCCATCCCCAGCCCTTTGTTGTTTTTTATTTCGAGACGGGGTCTCTCTAAATTTGCTAAATTTCCCAGGTGGGACTCAGACTTGCCATCCTCCTGCCTCAGCCTCCCACTGTGCTGGGATTACAGGCCTGCACCACCCTGCTTAGCATTTTAAAAGATTCTGAGATGAAATTCCAGCGTCCCGTCCTAGTCTGGGAATTCTGCACAGCACTTAATTCTATCAATGGTGTACGTCAGCCGAGGAAATCTCCTGAGTTTCTGCATGGAGGGTTCTTCTTGGGGGTGACAATGGGCATGACTGACTTCACGCCAATACCATCTGGGCCAGGGATTCCAGACCTAATCACATCACCAGGTGACAGACTTTCTGGAGTGGCCGATGAGCCCACGTTAACAAAGAGACTATTATCGCACAAGATGCTTGGAGGGCTCAGAAGTCACCTCTAAAGAAACCAGAGCAAATGCTAGAATTTTCTTGGGCAAGATTACTCATTTATACAGCAGAGTACTACTCTGCCATGAAGAAGGATAAACTTGAGTCGTCTGTGGGAAAATGGAGGCACCTTGGAACCATAATGCTAAGGGAAATAAATCAGACACGCAAGTTTAAATAGCACGTAGTTTCTCTTCTCTAGGAAACCCAAAGTGTAAACAAAGAGCAAAATAAAAGGTAGACAATAAGACGTAGGGAGACCGATCCTTTGCGTATAGGAAAGGGATCAAGACGGGGGAAGGGCATGGAAAAATAATTAAGGTGTGTTCTGTGCTCCACACAAGAACTGTGATCATTATGTACTGCAAACAGGGGCTCCTAAAAAATAAACATGGAAAAAAATAGAACAAAATAAAAGATGAATGATTAGAAACAGATTTTGTGGACATTTGTGACGGTCTGGGAATGGGGGAAACAGGATTTCGGGGGCATGAATGGGAAGTAAAAATGATGAGATGCAATCTATACATGTACCAGTTCCCCGAGACAAACGTAATTAGTATGCAGCACAAACACAGAGTAATAAAAGACTAACACAGTTTTTAAAAAATTTAGAAGGGGAGCGCTGAGCACTTCCGGAGCACCCTTGAGCACCCTCATCCGTGCTGTGCCTGGGCCGTGATCTGCATTAATTGCCACTTGGAGACTCGCATTTGGATTTAAATTCTCCCATCCAAGGATTTAAATCTGCCTTTGGACCCTTGGTTTAAAAAAAAAAATTATATATATATATATTCTTTTCTTTGACTTCTAATTTTTCAAAAGTTAATCCGTTGGGCTATTTTGAAACAGGGTCATTCCGTCCATGAATATTTAATTCTGCCATCATCTCAGCCCCAGAACCTCCCTGAATTATGGTGGGTAAGACGATGTTCCCACGTGTCCTGAGCCCCCCCGAGGACGTGACTCACAGAACACAATCTTTTTAAGATCAGGCTGGTTTCTCGCTTCCCTTGTTCCCACCTTGTTCCCTTGTCTGTGTGGTCTGTGGTTGCCCTTCTTTGCCCCACTCGCCCCTTCCGTAGCCGGCTAGAGGTCTGCTGTGCGGGAAACACACACAGGCAAACCCTCCCCCCAGCCCCTGTGAGTTTGCTTTATAAAAAGCATTTTGTTTTGCAAAATGCACCCTTATTATGCCAGACATCTGTGGTAACACTTATGTAGCAACGAGGTTAATTGCCTTTGAGTAAACCGAAACAGGTTTTGTGGGCAGAGCCAGGGGAATGAAGAGCAAGCAAAAGATTCTCCTTCTCCTCTTACAAAACTGACCACATCGTTCGGCTTGAGGGGATCCCCCAGTTTCACCTGTGGGGTGTTGTTGCTCAGTGTGGTGGTGTGCAGCTGCCGAGGTGTTGACAAGGCCACCAGGAGTGTGTACGGGTCTGCTCTCTGGTTTCCACCACTGGCACCCAACACCCGAGAGAAACAGCTTCAAGGAGAAATGGTTTCTCTGGGCTCACGGGATCACCCCATCTTGGATTCTATCTTCCAAAGCCCAGCACCGAGTTGCAGTCCATAGTCGGCTGGCTGCGTCGCATTTAGACTTCTCATGTGGCGGCGACATCGTGGCGGGTGGGCTTGGTGAAGGAAAGCCGCCCAGCTCGTGGTAGGCAGGAAGTGAAGAGAACAAGGACGGAATTAGATGGAGACCATGCTGATCTCTTTCTTCCAATTACATCCTGCCTCTTCCATTGCTATCGGCTCCTGGTAAGGCCATCTCATCTTGAAGCCATCCGTGGATGAATCCACGCATGAAGGCCAAGTCCTCAGAGTCCAATCTCTGTCCAAAAGCTCCACCTTACAACAAAAGAGGCTTCCGGAGGACATTTTAGTTCTAAGGAATAACAAACACAGAATTTGTTTTCCTGAGAGCCAGCTGTTAGGAAGGAGGCCACCACGGTGCTGTCACTTCCTGTCTTGCTGTGTGGCGTTTCCATCTGACGCCTGCTCCCACCAGTACGTGGCGACCTGCCATGAGGTTCTGAATACAACAAAGACACGGACCTCCAGAACTCTGAGCTAAAGAGACCTCTTTTCTCTATAA
The DNA here is from genome assembly GCA_004026905.1 of Hystrix cristata. Taxonomy (NCBI): domain Eukaryota; kingdom Metazoa; phylum Chordata; class Mammalia; order Rodentia; family Hystricidae; genus Hystrix; species Hystrix cristata. The sequence continues at coordinate 1,950 of PVJO010021222.1, read as the reverse complement.
ATTACGCAACCTTAGATATTCCATTACAGTCTCGTAAAGCCAACTGATATATAAGGCATCCAGATTAGCTTTTTTTCATTGCATTAAAGAACTTGTCCATTGTATCCTAACACTGCACTCTCACGACCCCAAGGAAGACTGTGCTTTGTAGACATTCTGATTCTGTCATTTCTGAGGGACCCGAGATGATGAAGAAGATTGGAGTGCTCTCCGATCACCCCAAGACATATCAGATCAGCCGGGTAACTCCATGACATCCAAACTGGCAACAGTATCTTGGAGTTTTTCACTCAGTTACTATGAGGTGGGGCCTGAGATGCGGCTTTTCTAATCAGTTCTTCCAGGACGCTGATACACAGAAAGCTGGATCTAGAGTTAGCAGATTAGATGGCACCCCGAGACATGCAGCTGACATTGATACGAATTTTGGATGATCCATCACTAGCTGTCTGTGCTGGGCACGGAGTAAGATAAACTCTATCATCCTCACAGACTTCCAAATCACGGTACCCTCAATTCAGACTAGTACTCTGGACCTTACAAGACTCGTATATGAGTCTGTTTTCTGTTGCTGTGACAAAATACACAATGCTGCATATTTATAAAGAAATGAGACTGACTCGGTTCACTGTTTTGGAGGCTAGAGACCACCACTGGGTGGTCCCATCTGGCCAGTCTCTGTCAGGAATTCACAATATGAATTCCTGGAGTCTGCACCACATCTCAGCCTTATGTCTGGTCAGTTGTCCACTGCAAGGAGAAAATACCACACTACACAATGTAAGAGAAAATGATCATTGCTTTCAGTCCCCTGGTTTGTAGGAATTTATTACTGCAGGAAGAATTCATCATCTCCCAGCTCTGAGCTCAGGAGGCTGAGACTGAGGTGTCCAGCTCCATGCTCCCTCCTGAGGCTCCAGGGGAGACTCTCCTGTGTCTGCCTCCTCCTGGGGCTCCAGGTGGTCCTGGGCTGTGGTTCCATCACTCGAGTCTCTGCCTCCATCTTTACGTGGCTTCTTCATGTCTATGTCTCCACTTCTGTCTCTCGAAAGGCTGTGAACTAGTGATGACAAAACTTGTAGAGCTTTCAGTGATAAGTTTGCTCTAGCCATTGAATGTAGGGCCCACTAGAATCCAAGATCACCTTTTCTTAAGATCTTTAACTTAACTATATTTTCAAAGATACTACTTCCATATAAGTTTGCATTGACAGGTTCTGGATGCACCTATCTTTGAGAGGCCATCATTCACTCTACTATCAGGGCTGAAGGAAACAGCTGGAATCGGATTAGACACCTATGAGTGCTTTAGAAGGTCATGTTTCAGGGCATGAAAGTCAGATAGGTGTTTCCTTGAACTCCTGGCATCCTGCAGATGGCTAAGATTGTAAATAGTGGTGATTTCTTGTAAGCCACAGAACCAGAAAATCAATGCTGGCATAAGAAGCACCCTCTACCTCACAGTCTAATGACCCTCTTGGGTCCTGACCCCTGTCCTGACGTCTCATCCTGACCTCTCTTCAATCTTTGTGTCATGGCTCAAACCACCACCCACTCACACAATCTACCGTCCCAGAGTCGCCTATCCAAGGCCATCTTTGCCTTGAACTTTCACCAGCTGGCTCAGGGACATTTCTATTTCTAGCTCCTGGGCAGAGAGTGACCGTGCGTCTGGCGGTGCCCAGCAAGCCCATCTGGCTGGCTCATGTTTGCCTCCGAGTACAGCTTGGCCTTTCTTCCAACTCCCAGAGGATAAAAATAGCCAGCTGATGCACTCCCCAGCTGAGAAGCATGTGAGCTGTGGGCTCCTCCCTGGAAACTTGAACGCTTGATCCAGCCCAACACACGGTAGCTGGCCACGGGGGCATTCTTCCACCCGTTGGCAGTTTACATAACTTCCACATGCTTGGCCCAGACAGAGAGGAAAGAAACTGAGTACACCCCTGAGCTC
>PVJO010021221.1:0-30503 GCA_004026905.1 Hystrix cristata | reverse complement strand
TATTATTTATGAGCAAACTACATGCCTTACCTTGATCTTAATTCCTTCATCTGCAAAATAAGAATATTGAATTAAATGAGTTCCTGGTTCTGCTACCCTTTGAAATATACCAAAAGCAATACATTAAGTTTAATAGTCTTAACATAATAGGTATGGAAACATAACAATGATACACTGTTACAAGTTTTAAATAATCTTGATTCAACAGCTCCTTGTTGGATAGCTAATGCTTTTCTTTGGTAACAAAATTATCTTTTAGTTGCATGTCTTGACATTTCTTAGAAATATCTGTCTCTTTTCAGTTTATAGCAAAGATGGTTCTTAAAAGACATGCCTTTTCTGGTGAAGGGGATTGAGAGCAACTTGGGGGAGAGTGACATTGTATTAGGGAAGAAAAATGCACTGCTGTTGACTTAATGTAACTCATGTCATTAAATGTATATGTTAATCTTCATTATTGCATAACTGTCGCAAATTGGCCTATTCGCTTTTCCACACTCTGTTGGAAAGCTGATTTCCTTAAATCTGTTTCTCATCAAAACTTAACACATCAACCAGTTATGCTATTTCCTTACCACATCCTTTTCTCAGTGGATTTTTGTTTATTTGGCATCTATGAAAATTCCTTTAGAGAAGATATTTAAATACATCTTTTGGTGTATACACTGGGGGGATGATATTAAAACCAGCAGTGAAATGAGGTGTTAACACTAACATTTGAATTGCAACATCAGAGTTAAATGGAATGTTAGTAAAACTCTGAACTTCTGGTTTGAAATCCCTTAGGTCCGTAATTTTCAAACTTAATAAATATATGATATGATCTTAGTCCCTTTGCCCATTAAATACGTTATGTTTTGCTATTGTGTGTGTGTGGTTTTTTTTTTTTACCAGAAAAAAACCCCAACATTTTTCATAAGAACATTAAAGAAACAAAAGGAATCCTAAACTCACCTAGGCAGTTCTTTGACTGTTGTGTGAACTTTTGCCCCAACAAGGGGAGATGAGCTTCTTTTGTATATGGGGGTGCCTCAGTTCAGGAACTTAATTCCTTCCATGATTCTGGTCACAAACCGAATTGGTCATGAATCACATCAAATTCAGTGGTTAGTTTCATTGTTGACCTTATGGGAAATTTTGGTTTGGTTTGTGACCATTTTGATTTGCTACCAGAACTGTGGAAAGAATTAAGTTCCTGAACCAAGGTACCACTGTAGTCTACTGTTGAGCACTAGAGTTGAAAGTAGGTTTTAGGCTATTGGAGTCCTAGTTCATTTCCATTTCTACCATATTGCTTAGTGTTGTTGTTGCTTTTTTAAAAAAAATTGGTTAGTGTACTTCGGATATACATAATGATCACATTCGTCATAGGGAATTTGTACCTGTACATAATGTATACTGATTCTTCTTTATTCCCCCATTCCCTCCCCTTCCTTCAACCCATCTTCCATTCCTTATTTACAAAAACTTTGTTTCCATTTTTCCTTCCATTCTCTTTTTTTTTTCCCCTTCTTTCCTTTCCCTCTTCCCCCTTCCCCTGTTCTCTTTCCCATTTGAACATTTTCTTCCTACTTCCTAATATCTGTCATCCATTTTGGTCCTTATTTATACTTTTGGTTTCTCACGCAAGAGAAACAATACCATATTTAAACATACATGTCCCCATTATTTCTCTGGTGTGAGAAACCGAAGGTGTAAGTAAGAACCAGAATGTATACTATATATTGGGAAAAGGAAAGAAATTGTTCAGATTGGAAAGGGAACAAGGGAGGGGGTTGGGGAGGGGGAAAGGAAGGCAGGGACAAGAAAAGAAAAGAGAATAGAAGGAAAAAAATGAAAACAAAGCTTTTGTAAATAAGGAGGGGAAGAGGGGTTGAAGGGAGGGGAGGGGAATGGGAAAAAAGAAGCAAGATATATCATGTACAGGTACAGATTCTCTACGATGCATGTGATCATTATGTATGTCTAAAAAGTACCACTAAAATGAAAAAGAATATGTGTCTGATTTATTTCACCTAAAAGTATGGTCTCAAGGTGCATCCATTTACTTAAAAGTGTCTCAAGTTTATCCTTCTTTATGGCACAGTAGTATTCCATTGTATATAAAAACCATATTTTCTTTATCCATTCATCTGTTGATGGGGATCTAGGCTGTTTCCAAGATTTAGCTATTACAAATTGTGCTGCTATGAACATGGGTGTGCATATATGACTGTGGTAGGATGCTTTTAATTCTTTCAGGAAGATACCAAGAAGGGGAATAGCTGTGTCAAATGGAACTCTAGTTTTAGTTTTCTGAGGAGTATCCATACATATTTCCCTATTGGTTGTACCAGTTTACACCAACAATGAAGAAGGGCTCCTTTTTCCTTACAGCCTTGCGAGCATTTGTTATTGGTTGATTTCTTGATAATAGCCAATCCTCTGGAGTGAGATGGGAATCTCAGTGTTGTTTTAATTTGCATTTCTCAAATGACCAGTGATGTTGAACATTTCGCATGTATTTATTTTCTGTTTGTATTTCTTCATCTGAGAAATGTCTGTTCATTTCAGATGCCCACTTGTAGATTGGGTCTTTAAATTTGTGTTGTTATTATTTTAATCCCTTTCCCCTTTATATCATCATCTCCTGTGTACTTAGATATTGATACATGTTAGATACTGGTATCTGATCATTTTCTCTTCGGAAATTTTTTGTTTAATTTTGTTTTTTGTTTCCATGCTTAACCTAGGCCTGCATCATCATGTACTCAGCTGATACCTATGGTTCCTGATAAGCTGTCTGCCTTTGGTTCTTTGCAGTTTGTCCCCCACTCTGCTGGTAGACTGATAGTCTTTAAACAATGTTTTGATCATATTCTTTTTCTATTTAAGAACTTGAGTGGCTGCTTATTAATGTACGCCATAAAAATTCTTGGTTTGGCATTCCAACGATCTTCTCACATAATTGTGGCTTATTTATTTATTTATTTATTTATTTTTGGTGCTGGGGATTGAACTCAGGGCTTTATACTCACTAGTCAAGCACTCTAACCACTGAACTAAATCCCCAGCACCTGTGGTTTACTTATTTAATCTCATATCTAGCTGTTATCTAGAGCTGACCAGATGTTGCAGTCATCCACCTTTATATACCTCTCCCTTGTTCCAGCTTTTGGATTGGTTGTTATTTTTCACACAGAAAATTTCCAGCAGCCCTTTTCTTTATGTTGTCAGTGATGAATGTTTCTTCTAGAAATATGTTTTAGTTATGCACATTTTTGCTATAGCCAATGTCAGTTCTATTTATGTGAATGCACATGTGGATTTGGAAATGTTAATTTAAAAATGAACCAGAAGTTTTCAGGAAGTTACTGGATTTTATTAGGTTATATACGAGAAAATTAGATGATTTCTGGGATTGGGGAAAGATGTGAGTATTGTATTGCTGAAGCTTAACTCATAGAAAAATATCAACCATTTTCCTACTTTGTCTATAAAGGCAGGATTTAGTTCCAGTTTTAAAATTTGATCTAGGTTGGATGAAGGAAGGTAGGAGCAAGGTTTGCTTTAGAGGTTATAGGTATAGGTCCCAGGGAAGTCAGTTACCTGCTCAGTGAAAATAGGAGAGAGTTAAAGTAGTTGAATCTGACTTGAATGCAAACAATAAAAGGCATAGTTTCTTAGTAAATTAAGGGATTGAGAAGGATACATACATGTTAGGAGCCAGTGTGTACCTTCATAGTTTGTACCCAGACATTTTTCATGTGAAAGTAAAATAGTTAAGAGGTATTTTTTTAATAGCTAAATCTTGGAAGCAACCTCCATGTCCATCAACAGATGAATGGATAAGGAAAATGTGATATTTACACACAATGGACCACTGCTCAAGTTTAAAGAAAGATAAACTTGAGTCTTCTGTAGGAAAATGGATACACCTCTAAACCATAATGTTTAGTGAAATAAATCAGAGTTTTTTTAGGTTTAAATAGGATAATGCATGGAAAGTGTTTAGAATAGTGTCTGCCATAGAGTAAGTACTTACCCAGTGTTTATTGCTAATGTTGATAGCATTATCATTGTCACCATAAGCACTAGCTAGGAGTGACATTTCTTCTTTCTGTCCACAGGATGTTTCGTCTTAACTCACTTTCTGCTTTGGCAGAACTGGCTGTGGGTTCTCGATGGTACCATGGAGCATCACAGCCTGCCCAGACCAGGCGAAGGCTAATGGTGGTGGCTTTCTTGGGAGCATCCGCAGTAACAGCAAGCACTGGTCTCTTGTGGAAGAGGTGAGTGTTACCTGGTTATCTTGTTCCCACAAGTCTTTTTTTTTTTTTTTTGCTTTTGTACTGAACTACCAGGTCTTATTTTGAGACAGGCTCTCATGGAGTTGCTCAGGCTGGGCTAAAACGTGGAATCCTCCTACCTTACCTCTTTGAGTGCTGGCACTACAGTCATGTACCACTGTGCCTGGTATTATGAGAAAGGAGTTGATTTCTGGCTTTATTTTGTTTCAAAATTTCTTGCCCAAATCATTTGGCATTGATAATATTGGTCTATGAAATGTTTCATGCCAAAGGAATTGATAAGAAACAGTGCTTCATGGCCTGCCTGTCTCTCTTGCTAAACATTTTTCAAAATGTTATAGAGATGTCCATAGTCACTTTAGAAAATGGATGTTTTCTGAGGCTTCAAAATCTGGTGAGCATGTGAAATTAACTAATGACCCTTAGTACTCTGTGTTATCTGATAATTTCCTTACTAGTTACTGAAACTTCCTTGGAGCGAAAAGAAAAAGCAATGAGCCACAGTCTTCACTTTCTTAAAATACTTTACTCAGGTACTATTTTTCTGACTTTTTCCATTCTCTTTTTTTTATCTTTCACTTGATTCACCCTGTCTTATTTTATTTGCTATCATATTTGGCTTCCTCACAAAGACTACACTTTTTCTTTTTTATTAGTTCTATTGAAGAATAATCTATGTACAGTAAAGTGAACCCATTTCAAACATGGTTCAATGATTTTTGACAAATATGTACAACTATGTTTGAGACTCAGAATAAGTTGGGCGTTGGAGGCTCAACAACTAGTTCACTTTCTGTTTATGGATTTGATTTTTCTGGACATTTCTTATAAAAAGAGTCATTTAAATTATGGTGTTTTTGACTGGCTTCATTCACTTAGTATGTTATTTTTAAGGCTCATCCATGTCGTAACATGAATCAGTACTTCAGTCCTTTATATGGCCAAATAATGTTCCATGATATATGTGTACCACATTTTATTTACCTGTTTATCTGTTGATCGACATTTATGTTGCTTCTCCTTTTTGGCAATTATTATGAGTGCTATGAACATTCATATACAAGTTTCAAGTTTCAAATTTTGGGGTAGAATATGTTTTTATTTCTCATAGGTGTTTACCTAGGAATGAAGTTGTTGGATCATATGGTGATTTTATATTTAACATGTTGAGGAACTAGAGAACAGTTTTCTATTCTCACTAGCAGTGTGTGTGTGTGTGTGTGTGTGTGTGTGTGTGTGAGAGAGAGAGAGAGAGACAGAGAGACAGAGAGATAGATGTTCTTAGGGTTCATCATCTGTAAAATCAGGTTGATAATACCTATCTCATAGCAATGTTATGACTGTTAAATGAGTTGTTATTTCTTAAATACTTTAGAACAGTGCCTGGTGCAAACTTTGTAAAATAAATAAATCTTTTGTAGAAAATGCATAATAATCTATGATATTTATTGTTATTGGGTATATTGGGTGGTAGGAAAAGAGAGTGTTGGCAGGAAAGACTGGCTTTCCAAACAATTCTGGGCCTTGATGTAAAAGACCCTCTAACCTGGGATTGGGAGTTAGCTCAGTAGTGTAGTGCTTGCCTAGCAAGTTTGATCCCCAGCACCAAAAAAATAAAAAAAATAAAAAAAATAAGACCCTCTATACTGCATACTGCTAAGCTGTTGAGATTTTAATCTCTATGTAGTGGTGACCCAAAAGGTTTTGAAGAGGATGATTAATAGGTTTTAAGAGAAACTGATACAGCAACAACAGTGGAGGCAAGTGGAGTGGAGAACAGTTCCTGAAGGACACTGATATCAATGTGAGGTGATGATGATCTGAGTATAGGACCCTTAGAACGGAGTGGATGGCTTAGAAAATTGACAGGAGGAGATAAACACAGACATCTAAACTGTTGGACAAAGCGAGGAGGAGGAGAAGTAAGGAAGGAAGGAAGCAAAGAAAGAGGAAAAGAGAAGTAGGAAATGTACTTTTTGTCCTTTAGCTGTAATAACTAGCAAATATTTTGTGGTTTCTTCAGGGATGCTTTCTTACTGTGGAATTACAGGCCCCCATGCAGGTCGGTTTAGAATTGCCTTTTGGCCTACTTTAAGATGGCAAACTGCTTGAAGAAGCTAGGAAGTTTTCTTTATGGTTTGAGTGTTGAGAAGTTTGTAGTCTCTTCTTAGAGTCAGTTTATTTTTAAGATTCAGGTTAAGTGCAGATGGACAGGCTAGATGGTTTTATTTTTCTTCATTTATGTTTTGCTGGTTTTTGAAGGTAGTTTAGAATTTATGTAAGGGAAACATTCTCACATTTCATTGGTATAATATTTGTCATTTTCTAATGTAAAACTTGGAAAAGCAAAAAGCTTACATTGTTGACAGCATGTCCTCAATATTAGAAATTTTCTAATATATATGCCTGTGTCACAAATTCTGATTTTATAAATGTTTCAAAATCATAAATATTTTAAGTGCCAGGATTTTAGTGCTATAAGATCATTAGTCTTGGGAACTTAGCTCAGTGGCAGAACACTTGCCTAGCAAACACAAAGCCCTGAGTTCTATCCCCAGCACCCTAAAAAAAAAAATTATTAGTCTTATGTCTCTGTTGCACCATATAGAAGTTACAATAAAATGAACAAAATTATTCTGAAGTTTTAAAGCAAGAAATAAACCTGTTGAAAATTTCATACGCCATAAAATAGTTATCTTGTTGGAGGATGCAGATATAAGATTTCTTACTTAATTTTTAAATCTTATCCTCTTTGCTTGAATTGTTAAGTGAGAAGGAATGACTTTTTCCCCCAAGACCTAATAAGCTTTAAAGTTATTTTTTAAAAGGATGTTACATAATTTAATTGAAAATGTATAGTTTAAGTTACAAAAGATCAGTGTATTTGAACTAAATGTCTAACGCAGAAGTAACAGAAATGTTTTTTCCATTCTCAATTCCTTCTTTAACAAAATGTAAGTATTTAGTAGTGTTTTTTTGTTTTTGGGTCGTTTTTTGGTGTCGGGGATTGAACTCCAGGCCTTGTGCTTGCTAGGCAAGCACTCTAACCACTGAGCTAAATCCCCAGCCCCTTAGTGTTGTTATAGACAGTTTTCAGATATACAGGTGAATAACAAAGTATACAATTTGACATATTTGCAGACAAAAAATGAGTATTTTCAGAGTTAGACAATTAAGTAATGTGTAGAAGTTCAGATATACTATCTGTGTTTTTAAGTCTCTGGTGTGAATTAGCATAAATACTACCCTTGGAAACCATATTAGAGTATGGTCAATGAAGCAATGTTTTCCACATTTTTATTTACTTATTTTTCTTTCCTCAAGCTCAGAAAAAAATGCTTAAATATAGTAGGGAGGATTCAGGATTTTCTGCCTGCATATGTGGATTCAAACCATGGCTATACAGTGTGAATTTCAGCAAACTCTCTTAATTTGAGAGTTTAGAAATTTTTGGATTCCAAAATGGAAGTTTTAAATACTTCAGAAAGCTAATAATGTTGGTAATTTATATCTGCTCTCTTTTTTTCTGTTTTATTTTATAAGGAAGGCTACCTTTTTAAGGATTCAGCTTTTATATTCATTGATTTTTCTCTGTCTTGTATTTATCATGGTTTTTTTTTTCCCCATCTTGCTCTTTTGCTAGTACCTTAAATTGAAATCTTTTTTTATTTTTTATTTTTTTTATTTTTAAGAGACAGAGTCTTGCTATGTAGTTCAGGCTGGCCTCGAACTCACTGTGTATCCCAGGGTAGCCTCAAACTCAGAGCAATCCTCTGGCCTCAGCCTTCCAAGTGCTGGGATTACAGGTGTGCACCACCATGCTCAACAAATCAAAGTCTTATATTATTGATTTGAGACTTTTTAAATTTTCTAACATAGATATTTAATACTGTAAATTTTCCTGTAGACAATGCTTTAGTTGTGTTTCCCAAATTATAAAATTCACATTATTTCATAGTTTTTCTTGTGATCTTTGTTTCACTATTTAGTTATTTGAAAGTCTATTGCTAAATTTTCAAATCTTGGAGATTTTTCGAGCTCTTTGTGGGGTTTTGTTTATAGTTTAATTGCATTGCAGTAAAAGACACATTGCCATCAATCTTCCTCAGAATACTTCCTCTCACTTCACAATTATCCCATCCTTCTTGCTACTTTCTGGAGCAGTTCTGGAAGTCTTCTTTAGTGTCTTTATGAAGTGTAATTAAGACAGTGAATTCTACTGCTGAGCGCCATCAAATGGAAAGAGGCAGGCTCATAAAAACATTATGGTGTATCTTCATCTACCTTATTCACCAGATCTGGCACCATGAAACTTCTGAGTCTTCCTGCAAGTTGAAATTACCATAAAAGATAAACATTTTGAATTGATTTAGAACATTGAAACAGCAATGACAGCACAACTAAAGACACTCACGAAAGAGAATTTCCAGAACTGCTTTAGAAAGTGGCAAGAAAGATGGGGTGTGTGTTTGAAGTTAGGGGGAGTATTCTGAAGGTAATCAATGGCTATGCCTCTTTTTACGGTAATAAAATTTTAGGGCTGGGGATTTAGCTTAGAGGTTCAAGTGCTTACCTAGCAATCTCAAGGCCCTGCGTTCGATCCTTGGCACCAAAAAATAAATAAATTTAAAAAATAAAATAAAATAAGATTTTAAAAATTAAATCTTTACCGTATTTTTCCATCTTACCTTCTCTTGAGTTCATTTACATTTGTTTTATATGCCCAAATGTTTTATATCTTGGTGCATGTTCTATTTGCATTTGAAACAAGTATATATTCTGCTAATATTTGGTGGAGTGTTCTATACATGTAATCAGTTTAAGTGGCTAATAGTGTTATTCATATTTTCCATGTCCTTAACTAATTATATACTTGTTCTGGCAATTACTGAGGGAAGAATATTGAACTTATAACTTGATTTGTCTGTTTATTCTCTTAGTACCATTGATTTTTTTCCCCCAACTGTAAGATTCATTGTTTGCTAGGTGAGAGACGTATTATCAAGTACAATAGAAAATAAACAATAAAAAATTATAGTCCTCGAGTAAGAAGAGCATAAATTTGTATTTAATTTTCATTCAGTCTGGTATTATAATTTAATTGAAACATAAGCTGAATTTCTTCAGAGTGATCAAATTTTTTTAAAGGAAAATGACTTATATAACCAAATATGTAATCAAGATCCAAAGATTTTACTTAAAAAAATCAATCATGAACAACTGTGCTCATCAAAATTAATCTTTATTATCTCTGTTTAACACATCCATTGGCTTGAACCACCAGTGGTACATGCATGACTGTCCCGTCAGGTGGCTTGTATGCCCCAGTGGAACTGTCCCATGCCACCTGATGGGACAGTCATGCATGTCCTGCCAGAGGTTCAGATCTGCTCAGCAGTGAGACATGCAAATTATGGCCCTGTCATGAATGTGTTAAGCCTTATGATGGTAATCACTGGGGTCAACTTCACTAGATTGAGTGACTCCTAGAGAACTGATAAAACATAACTTCTGGGGTGTTTGTGAGGTGTCTCCAGAGAAGCACTGGATGTGGATCAGTGAACTGAGTGGGCAAGACTCATCCTCAGTGTGGGCAGACACCATCCAAACTGGTGGAACAGAAAGATAGAAGAAAGACCCGACCATCACCACCACCACTGGCTCTTTCTCCATGAGTAGGATGTACTTTCTTCTATTCTCACCCTTGAACATCAGACTTCAGATTCATCCACCTTTGGATTCTGTGACTTGCATTAGTGGCCTTTAGAGGTTCTTGGACTGTTAGCCTCTGACTTAGGCTGTAACATCATTCTCCCTGGCTCCGAGGCTTTGGCTTCTTGGACTAAATTATAACTACTCTCTTCTTTTGCTGTAGTTTGTAGCTGGCCATTGTGGAACTTTTCAGCCTCTGTGATCATGTGAGCCAATTTCCTAGTAAATCCATCTATCTTCCTGTCTACCTATCTAATCTTTTTTTTTTTTCTTCTTCTTCTGTTGGTTTTGATTCTCTGGCAAATCCTAATAAAAACCTAATAAGTATTACAACTTTATTTCTGGAATGTTCTTGCCAGGAGAATAATTTCTAACTTTTCCTATTTAGTAGCTTGTGGAGGGAGGCTTTCCTTTACTAGCATTTGCTACTTATTGACTCCAGCCCTCTTCACTTTGTTCCTCTATTTTTTCTTGGAGTCAAAGATGCTAAATGCATCACTTCACCCTGCATTTGTGTCTTTAAGCTCCTGGACGCTTGGTGTTTCATCTGAATTCCTCTTGTAATGCAACATGACTTTCGAATTTTACTACAATCCTTCCCAAAGTTTGGGTGTGAAAAGTCCACCAGTTCGATGGCTGTGGAGATTGCAGTTCCCTTATGGGATAGCTTCAGTTGTAGAGTTGCACTATACGTAAATATTTAGGCAGATTTGTGGCCCACTTTTGACTTGAAATTCTTCTTCCATATCTAAGGATATCTTTTCATTTGATTTTTGTGAGTGAGAGACCTTCTTCCCTGATCTTATAAACCTTCAAATATAGTTTTATAAGTTTTTGCTTCATTTCTTTTGAAGTTCTGTTATTAGAGTTGTTATGTCCTCTTGAAGAATTGACTCAATTAACATTATGAAACTTCTTATTTTGTCTCTGGTAATATTCCTTGTTCTGAAATCTACTTTGACTCATATTATTACAATCTCTTCAGATTTCCCTTGATTTGGGTTCATATAATATATCCATCTATGTTTTTCTCTTTAAATAAAGTTTCTTTCTCTAAAACAGTGTACAGTTGGGTTTTGGTTTTGTTTAATTAAAAAAATTTTTTGGTGATACTGGAGATTAAACCCAGGGATGCTCTTATCACTGAGCTACATCCTCAGCCCTTTTAAATTTTCAGACAGACTCATTAATTTGCCCAGGTTGGCCTTGAACTTTCAATTCTCCTGATTCAGTTTTTCTAAGTAGCTGAGATTACAGGTGCGTGCCACCACTCCCACAAGCCTCTGTCTTTCGTTTGCTATGTTTAGATCATTTTCATCTACTGTAACTATTGAAATGATTGTGTTTAGATTTGGATCCTGGCATTTGTCTTGTTTTTCTTGCATCTACTCTTTATTTCTTTTACCCAATTTTTAATGACTGAGTTTTCTGTACTAGTTAAGTATAAGAAGATATACATATCTCTGTTTCCCCTTCAATCTTTCTTCATCTCTGTTTTATTTTTATCAACACATGAATTGTACATATTAATGGGTTCAGCATGATACTTCCATACATACGTAGCACGTTTTGATCTCTGTCTCTATCTCTCTGTGTCTGTCTGTCTGTCTCTCTCTTCTCTCTCTCTCACTCACTCTTTCATTCTATCTTTTTTCCGTTCTGGGGGTAGAACCCAAGGCCTTGCACATGCTAGATGAGTGAGTCTATACTGATCTCTTTTTGTTTTCTTTTTTTGTTCTGTCACTCTTCCTCCCTGTTTCTTCCTTCTAATTTTATTTTATTTTATTATTATTTTTGGGGGGGAGGTGCTGGGGATCGAACTTAGGGCCTTGTGCTTGCTAGGCAAGCGCTCTACCACTGAGCTAAATCCCCAACCCCCCCTTCCTTCTAATTTTAAAGCAGGATTGGCAAGTATTTTCTGTAAGAGGTCAGAGAACAAATGTTTTAGGTGGTTTAGGTTATAGTCTGTGTTACTGCTACTGTAACAGTGTAGAAGCATCCACAGACAATACATGAATGAATGAGTATAGTACTATATGTCCTGATGAAACGTTATGGACTCTGACATTTGAATTTCTTATACTTCTCATGTATCATGAAATATTCTTTTATTTCTTTCAACTATTTAAGAATGTGGAAACAATTTTTAGGTCAAGAACTTTAACAAGTGAGAATCTGGATCCTGTAGGCCATAGATTGCCAATCTCTGCTCTAGAATTTATAGCATACATCTTGAACTTGTCATAACGTACCTTCAGATAACATTATATCACTTCCCATATATGTAAGAACGTTACCACAATATACTGCTGTTTCCCTTGTTTATTATGTTATTGCTGTTACACATTTTATACCTATCTATGCATAAACCTCATAATAATGTTGTTGTTGTTTTGTTTTTGTTTTTGTTTTTGTTTTTTGGTACCAGGGATCGAACTCAGGGCCTTGTGCTTGCAAGGCAAGCACTCTAATCACTGAGCTAAATCCCCAGCCCTAACGTTGTTATTTACTTTCGCTTTAAGTAATTGATTACATTTCAAAGAAATTCTAAAAAGAGAAAGAAATTTGCTACATTTACCTACACATTTTCCATTTCTGGTGCTCTTCATTCCTTTGTGTTGGTCCAAATTTCTTATTTTTTTAACTTAAAAATTTTGCATTTATTTGTAGTTTCTTTTGTGCAATGCAATACAAGGAGTACAGCTATGACAGTTGATGCTTTTTTTTCTTTCCTTCTTTTTTTTTTTTTTCTTTTGGTTTTTGGAACAGGGTCTTACTATGTATTCCAGGCTGGCCTTGAACTTGCTATGTGACCTAGGCTGCTCTCAAACTTGTAGCTATCCTCTTGCCTCAGCCTCCTGAGTTCTGGGATTACAGTTGTGCACCACCACACCCAGTGACAGTTGATGCTTTTATAGTTCTGCTTAGGCATAACTTTGTTTTAAACAAAAACAAAGAAGGTGACTCTGGTGCTACAAGGACTTGTTGTATTATATGATGAGAAATTCTCACTGCTTTATGCCATAAAGAGAAACTAAAAATTCATAAATAAATAATATTTTGTAAAAGAGTTAAGGATAATCATGTTGCAAAATATACTTAAAGAAAACTAATTGGAACAAATCATAGTTTTATTCTTTATTTTACTTGGAATACTTTGTCAGTGGAATCCAGTTTGTGGAAACTCTTGGTTGTGAGTTTACTGATTTTGCTGCACTAATTTATTAGTTTGTGGATTCACTCAGTCATGAGTTTACTGATTTCAGCATGCTGATTTATTAGATTAATTTAAGAATAGCTGTCTTTTTCTGGAAATGTTTATTAAATTATATAGCAAAGGTCTTTACTATAACTAAAAGTGCCCAAATATAACATGTACCATGCTATCATTGTAATTATGGTGTATTTTCAGGAAAAAATGACAACATTCAAATTAAATGTAGGAAAGAAAACATGACATTTTTAAGCACTTGATATTTAAGTTCATTCTTCATGACCTGTACTTGGAAGATAAATTTACATGTTTAGTTTTCCATCTATTTCAGATTTGTGTTGGGGGGGGGTTGTTGTTGTTGTTGTTGTTTGTTTGTTTGTTTGTTTTTTCCTGTTAGGAACTATGGTTCTTTGTATGACCTTTTCAGCTTTACTTGCTGATTTTGGAACCAAGCCTTGGATCCTGGCTTCCTCTAGACCCAGTTTTTGAACCAAGTCTTCTCTGATATCAATGGCAGGATACCAGTTTACTCTGAAGACATTTTCTAACATTTCAGTCTGGCTTTGGGTAAAAGCACTTCTTAGTCCTTGGTGTCTATACCAACTCAACTGTCTTTAAATATAGTCTTCTTAAGGCTTAAAAGTAATATTCGTATTTCAGAGCGCTTTCTTTAATGTCTTTTTTTCATCTCTTTGAGGCCAACATTGCTTTGTTTGTCTGGTTTTTTGGGGGGGCAGCGGGTGCCAGGGATTGAACTCAGGGCCTTGAGCTTGCAAGGCAAGCACTCTAACCACTGAGCTAAATCCCCAGCTTCAGAGCTGTTTCTTCTGGCGTTTCCACCAGGCAATGAAATGAGATCCCATGGGGAAGACTAAGAACATGTAAACATAAGTTACCATCCTTCCATGAGGAATTGCCTGTGTCTGCCCAGGGCTTGTGGGTTTCCTGGATGGAACACAGTCCTTCTACTTGTCCAGTCCTTAAATGCTCTTTATGGAAAAGGAGCAGCATGAGGGATTACTTTCCTCAAGGTGAGCACCTTCCTGAAGACTGGGAGATATCCTCTTGTGAGCTGCACAGTGTAATAACTATGGCCTTTTGGCTGGCTCTGCTGTAAGTGTAGGGATCTGGGATCTTCCTAGAGTTTACCCTGCCAAGTTTCTATCCATTAGCATTCTTCTTCAGCCTGAAGTACTTTCTTTAATACTTGTAGAAGTTTTAGGCTGCTGGTGATGGATTCTGTCAGCTTTTGTCTGAAAAAAAAATTTCACCTTCACTGTGCATGTGTGTGGTGTGTGTATTTTACTGGAAATTGCAGTCAGGGCCTCACATGTGCTAGGCAAGTACTCTACCATTGAGCTACCTCCTAGCCATTTTTGTATTATTTTGTGACGGGATCTCACTAAGTTGCCAAAGCTGGCCTAGAACTTCAGTCCTCCTGCTTCAACTTCCTGAGGAACTGGAATTTTAGGCTCACACCGGCATGCCCAAATTGCCTTCGCTTTTGAAGAATATTTTTATTAGATATTGAGTTCTAGGTTGATAGTTTTCTTGTTGGCATTTGAAAAATACCATTCAATTCTCTTCAGCTTTTGTTCTTTCAGTTTAGTATTCTCATTATATTCAAGTACTATACTTTTTTCATTGTCGTAAAATATACATAAAACTTACCATTTTAACCATTTTTAAATTCAGTAGCATTACATACATTCACACTGTTGTGCAGCTGTCATCATATAGTTGTCATCCATCTCCTATACTTTTTTTGTCATCCTAAAATAAGACAATTAAGGGGCTGGGGATTTAGCTTAGTGGTAGAGTGCTTGCCTAGCAAGCGCAAGGCCCTGAGTTTGATGCCCAGCAGCCCCCTCAAAATAAACTAAACTAAAATAAAATAAAATAAGACAACTGAATCACTGAACGGTAATTCCCATCTTTTTTCCCGCCATCTTGTTGTTCTTTTCTGTCTCTATGAATCTGACTGCCCTAGCTACATAAGTAAGTATAACTATACAACATTTGTTCTTTACTGTCTATTTTAATTAGCATAGCACTTTCAAGGTTCATCCTTATAGTGTGTGACAGGACTTCCTTCCTTTTTAAGGCCAAATTATGTTGCATTGTGCATGTATGTTACATTTTATTTATCCATTCCTCTGTTAATGGACATGTGAGTTGTTTCTCCCTTTTGGTATTGTGAATAATGATGATATGAACCTTGATGTACAAATAGCTTTTTGAGTTCCTGCTGTCACTTCTTTCGAGTATATAACTAAAAAATGGAATTGCTGGATCATGTCTTCAGCTTTCCTATGAAAAGTCAGTGGTAATACTTACCTTTGTTTTCCTGTATGTACTATAATTTGGCTTGTTTTTATGGTTTTTCTTTATAACTAATTTTCAACAATTTGTGATGTATTTTGGTGTGATGTATTTTCTTGATGCTTATATAGTTGAGATTTACTGGTTTTCTTGGCTCTGTAAATTTATAGTTGTCATGAAATCTGAACAGGTTTTGCCCATTATTTCTTTATTAAATCTTTGTGTACCCCCTATAGACAATCTTTCTTGAGCTGCATTCCCTCACATTCTAGACCATCTGATACTGTTTCACATGTCATTAAGGTTTTCTTTATATTTTGTCCATTCTTTTTTCTCTTTGTGCAATGGTTTTGTTAGTTTTTATTGTACCGTCTTCAAGGCCACTTCCCCTCCCCCATCTTAGTTACTTTCTTCATTGCTGAGACAAAATACCCAACACTCAAAGTTAAAGGAAGAAAGGTTTATTTAGCTTACAGTTTGTCGAGGTTTGTCAGTCCATAATTGACTGGTTCCAAGGCAGAGTGGCATGGCAGACAGGCATTGCAGAGAAGAAACAGTTCATGGTGGGCAAAAGATAGCAAAGCAAACAAGCAAGGGGCATTAGCAGCTTTTTTCTGCCCCTTTTATATTCTGTCTAGGCTACTGAGATTAGGGCAGTGCCAAATCAATCAGTAGACTGATCTAGTAATCACACACCCTTAATCCTATTCACTTTTAATCCTAGCATTGCACCATGACTCAATCACACACTCTATTCGGCTGCCTCTGAAAAAGCTCCACCTATGACCACATGAGGCTTTGGGGGGTCATCTAAACACAAACCATAACATGCCCCCAGCATCATCTTATGTGCTAAGCCTTCTCCAGCGACACTTCCCACTCTTCACTTCCAAGAAGTAGCCACTCAGGCTGTTTTCCCTCAATGCTGAGCTGTACCTACTTAAGAGAAGAGTTGATGCAAGCAAAGTGAAATTTTTCTTCTTACCTGTTTCAATGCAGCTACTCTCAGGTTTGTTCTTTCCTGGGGTAGTGCAACTTTTCACTTGGGTTCTGGAATTCCCATAAAGGTACTTTTGGTCCTTTTATCTCCATGAAACGAGTGTTTTTATGGGGGAACAAAGGCTGGGACTCTAGTCCACCATGTTGCTAAAGACTAATAATATTTTGTTAGATGTTTTAGACTCTGAGTGTTAACATGATTTTGTGTGTGTAGATTTTGTTATTCTTTACAAGTGTTGATTTTTCTTTAGTTAGGCAGATGGGGAACGAACATGATTGATCCACCAAGACTTGCTTTAAGAGTACCCTTTGTTCTAAGGCTTAAAAAATATAGCCCCATTAAGATGGCATGACCTTTCTTGGGTGTTGACAACATGCCAGGGCATTCAGTGGGGTTGCTCTCCTCTGATTCTTTAGAACTAGAACACTTCCTGCTTGTAACTTCTAGAATTTCTTGGCCTACTGCTCCTTGATAATTTCTTTAAATAATTTCATCCTAAGGATGGACTGCTTATTGTTAAATCATGATTCAAGGTTGCTCCCTGTAGATTTTTGGTGCTGTTTTTCCGTGTGACTTCTTCTCAGACCCTCTGCCTTATGAATTCCAGGCAACTCAGTTTCTCCAAACTTTGATTGCTGTTTCCTCAGCTTAGCAAGGTCACTATATTTTTCCTTGGGTTTCTGTTAGTGATCTGGAAAATGTCTCCAGGCAGAAATTCTAGGCATTTAGAGCACTAAGTTTTCTCAGAGTTGCTTGGTGTTGTGTCTGACCTTAATTATTTTGTGCATTTTGTTTAGTTTTCTGCATTTCTTCCCCTGTACCAAGTTTAATTCTTTGCAGTTACTCCACTGTGGTGAGAACCAAGTCCTGTTTTTGTAAATTATTGCATTTCATCAGTTCCGTGTTACTTAATTGTTTTATTATCATATCATTGTAACAGTGGCTTCACTATTAGCAATAATTTTTCAGGGAAAAAGACTCATAAGCATGCATTGCTAAAATGGGAAGTGTTGCATGAGCGTTCAGCGTTATCTTGGACATTAACCTGTAAGTTTTTCAGAAGAGATTATGAAAGCTGTTTAATTAGTTGAATTGATTAAAAGCAATGCAGCTAATAGAATTTCTGTTATACCAGATGGTTTTGAATTAATACCAGAAAAGTTTTTCCTGACCTTCTAAGTCTATCTTTACTTGCTCCTTTATCGCTTTGTCTTTTTCTCTACTGATTGTGAATTTGAGGATAGGGATGATCTTACTCATATTTTAACTTTACAACTAATGTAGCCATTACAGCTCTTGAAGGATGAATTGAATGAGTGCTGTCTCTTACCTCATGATAAATGGCTTGTATCTCCACTTTGACAGCCATCAAAATTTCATTTCAGGTGTCTCTTTTAGTTACAGAAGACTCTTTACAGGGAAATCAGGCAGTGATATGGTCCAGTGATCACTTGGTCAAGGTTGAAAAGAAATTCAAACTAAGATCAAAGGTTGCTTTTGAACCATGTTTGAAAGACGCTTAAGTCAATGTGATACTTTCTTGTGGCTTTTTAAATATGTATTTCGTTTTAGGCTTTGTTGTTTTAAAAATTAATGATTGTTTTTACTTATAAATTCAAATAATTATTTGCCTTTGTTAGTGTTCAGAAAATTTTATTTGCAAATAAAATAAAAGCTATTGATGAAGTCTTCTCTGAATAATAATGTGAAACAAATATGTTAACAATTTTTTCCTATTACAGTACCTTAATCCCAGTATACTTTTCTTCACCTCCCTTTCTGATCAGCGTAATTTATGACTTCTACTGGTGTTCCGTAATCAGCCACCCCCATTGCGTGCTTTCTTTGTGTAGGGAACTGGGTGATTTAACAAAAAAGAAGATATAGTATCTAGTCTTCTCTTAATGATGCTGTCTATTAGGGTGAACCATATGATACTCTGATATATGAGACAATTTTTTATTTGTAAACAACAGTGTTATTCAATTCCATCTAAAAGTTGAAGAGCTGGATAGATTCTAGGACAATTTAAGTAACTATGCATAACACTAAATTATATGTTGAAGCTCAAACATTAAATGGTGTAGGAATTTGAAGGAACAAAGGCAATACTTTGGTTCAGGATATTAAGAAAATCTTCAAAGAATAGATTGCTGGTTGTAATCTCTAACAGCCAGAAAGTCTTCTACTTAACATTTAGTTTTTGCTTACTGTTGATAACTGAATGAACCCAGAAAGACTATCAGATCAGTTGTCTTCATGTAGAATTCGTATATGTCATTGTGTACATTTTTAATTTGACTATTTGTGTTTTATTCTTTTGGGCCCCCATTTCTTCTTTATGTACTTTATTGTAGTAGGAAACACAACATAAAACGTACCATCATTATATCATTACATTCTTCCATTATGTTAAGTATATTTATATCATTGTGAACAGGTTGCCAGAACTTCTTCATCTTATAAAAATGACCTATTAAAAATAAGAACCTAATAACCCAAACTTAAATCAGTGACATGTACACTGGGTACTATAGTAACTTTATATAGTTGTGACTTACTGCTGTGTGTAGGTGGTTATTTACATTGTTTACTGTCATAAGCAAAAGGTACAATTTATTGTGATCTGTAAGCTTGTGTAATGACCTGTAAGTTTGTGTAATTTTGGATAAATTTTAATAAAAATCTATTAAAAATAACACACCTTCTGTATTCCCTTTTCTCTCCATCCCTTTTTTGTTCATCTTCCCAAAGTAAAACTCCTTACCCATTAATCAGTGACCCCCTATTTCTCATCTTCCCAGACAGTGGCCAATGCCATTCTACTTTCTGTTTCTGTGAATTTAACTACTCTAGATAACTTATATAAGTGGAATCATATAATATGTGTCTTTTTTGTGACTATCTTATTTCACTTAGCTTACCATCTTCAGTAGTCATCTTTGTGTCATGTTTCATTTTTAAGGATAATATTATATGTATATGCCACATTTTGTTTGTCTGCTCACCTACTAAAAGATACTTGGGTTACTACTATGTTTTAGCTGTTATGAATGATGCTACTTTGAACGTGGTTATACAAATATCTCTTCAAGACCTGCTTTTAGTTCTTTTAGATATCACCAGAAATGTGATTGCCAGGTCATATGGTACTTCTGTTTTTAGTTTTTTGAGGAATTTCTTCATGTAGAATTTTTGATAGATTTAGTTGCTGTTATTCCCTCTAAGCTGTAACTGCAAGAGTTGGTTTAATTTGATGACCTTTCAAGACTTATCTAGATTTCTCTTTTGCACATCTAGGGCTCATGCAGAATCTCCACCCTGTGTAAACAACTTAAAGACTGACCTTGGTGATAAAGGGAAGAATAAAGATGAAGAAGTTTGTAACCATGAAAAAAAGGCTGCAGATACTGGCCTTGAGCCTTACCCAGAAGAAAAAAAGAAGAAACGTTCTGGATTCAGAGACAGAAAAGTATGGAACTAAATCTTATAAATTAATCAGAACTATATCCTAAAGTAGAGTAAATGCAGTTCAGTATCCTTTATTATATATTTCAGAGAGTTCATATTCATTTCTAAATTATTTGCCTCTTTGCTGTTTTCCATCATGTTGTAAGCCAAAGGTACTTTTGAATGTGAAGTTAAAAGGGATAGTTAACAGATCTAGGACTGTAACAAGGATCATCATATCCTTTCTTAGTTCCACTGCCTACAGCAATTCTTGCTTTCTAGGTCTTCTCAATACTTAATGCTTAACATTATTATAGATATATTCAGCTTTGTAATAATTTTGATACATCATGTCAGATTGTAAAGAGAGAGTAAAATCTTCTTGGAAACATAATTTCTAGAAAACCAAATAACTGAGGACAGAATGAATTTCAAATGACTGTCATATTTCATGTAATTAATATAACCTGCTGGTATACCTCAGAAAAGTTCCACTTCCACTACAATAATGCCTATGATGGTAGATACTTGAGTTCACAAGTCATGAGTAATAAACAGCCAGAGAATGAATTTCTTAGATGTTTACCTTGTTTAGATTAAAATTTAGGGAGTTGCCATCAACCACTAAACTATAGCCTAATATTGCAACAAAATGATTTGAATTACTTCTTTCTTGTGTGTTCTATTGTATTTATTTGCAAGAATCCTTTGGGAAATTTAGATCTTCTTTCTGGTGGTTCGTTTAGATAAAGTTATTAAATATGTCTTCTTTACTCCTAAATCCATTTCTGATTGAAGTGAATTGAACTAAGGTTATGTATCACAAGTAAATCATCAAGTGTCTTAGCTTTTATTTATTTTTTATTTAGCTTTATTTATTCTTTAGCCCTGAGTAAATTCAAAGAAAGATCAACTTTACTTTGTGTTAGCAGTTTCATTTATAGTCATATTTTCCATTTTACAAAGTAGAGTTAAAATGACTAAATTAACATGTTTTTAACCTGCTTGTATTTTATTCTCCTGTTTTCTTCTTAGCAGATGACCATTCTCATACTTCACAGAAAACAATAAAATTATCAGGGCAGTTTACTTAATTCCTAAATCCCACAGCTACAAAACCTATTTAATCTATGTTTGAAATAACTCTTACTTCACTCACTAAAGTTTTGGAGGAAGAGCTGTCTTTTCCCTGTTCAAGGATAGTCATTCCACATGTCATTGTCTGCTTGAGGATCTATTTCATCACCTATTCTGTCTCTGTTTTATTTTTTCAGTTATTCTTTGTCTCTTCATTGTTTTACATAGTCTATATAAATATGTTAAGAATTCTTCTATCTATAGTTCTTTAAAAGATTTTATTAGTGCACCTGTCAGTATTGCATAATGAATGGTAGGGTTCGTTTTGGGAAGTTGGTACATGCATTTAATGTGCATTAATTAATATCTTAATCAGTTTCAACTCATTATCCCCATCTTCTTTCCTTCTCCCTCTCCTGATCCATTTTCCTCTTTCCAGAAGTCTGTCTCCTGGTTTCATGTCACCTTTTATTTTATGGATCTGTCTGTGTGTATACTACTTTTTAGGTTTCTCATACAGGAGAAAACATGTGATATTTAACTTTCTAAGTATGGCTAATTTCACTTAACATGATTTCTAGTTCCATCATTTTCCTGCCAGTGTGGCAGTTTTCATTGTTGTAACTCATCAGTTTCCATGTTACTGGTTTTGTATATAGGTCTTTGATCCATTTTGATTTGATTTTAATTTAGTACAGGGGGAGAAATAGAGATCTAGTTTCAGTGTTTTGCAAGTGAATGTCCAGTTTTCCCAGCACTATTTGTTTAAGAGACTATCTTTTCTCTGGTATGCTTTTGTCCCCTTTGTGAAAAATCAGATGTGTGTAGGTGCTTGGATTTGTGTCTGTGTCTTCTATTCCATTGGTCTGCATTTGTTTTTGTGCCAGTAGCATGTTGATTTTTGTTTCTATGGCTTTATAATATAGCTTGAAATCCGGCATAGCATTACTCTTTTCGCTTATGGCTGCTTTGGCTATTCTGGGTCTTGTCTGATTTCAAATAAAATTCAGGATTGCCTTTTCTAGTTCTGTGAAAAGTTTTAAAAATGGTAAAGTGTAGTTACACTTATTGCAAATAGGGAGGGGTGGGTGAATGGAAGGGAGAGGAGGGGAAGGGGGAAGGGGGGGAAAACCAAGATGTATCATGTACAGGTACAAAATAACCATGTTGATTATGATCATTATGTATGCAATGTACCAATACATGTTCTTGGTAAAAAATAATAAAAAAAAAAAATGAAAGAAAGAAAAAAAAAATAACATCTAGTATCCTACGTAAATTCAAGAGTTTGTTCCAATTTTCAAAGAAACTGCACTTCTCAAATGCTCTTCATATATGTTTTATGGATGAATTAAAAGATCCTTATTTCTTACATATGAGTATAACTTTTTATTGAGGGGGAGTGCTGGGGATTGAACTCAGGGCCTTGTGCTTGCTAGGCAAGTATTCTATCACTTGAGCTAAATCCCCAACCCCAGAACGTCCTTATTTGTTAACAGTTGATGTCTTACTATTCAGTTCTTTCTTATTTAGCCAAAATTTTGCCTGTAACTTTATCTATGATTCTCCTTCTGCTATTCAGTATCACAAAGAGTGTCTAAATTTGTTTATTTGTTTGTTTATTATTTATGGGGCTGGGGGTTGAACTCAGGGCCTTGTGCTTGCTAGGCAAGCTCTCTCCCACTAAGCTAAATCCCCAACCCCATAAACTGGATTTTTATGGTAATCATTTCCTTCCTTCCTTTGTTTTTCTGTCTTCCTTCCTTCCTTTATTTCTTTCTTTTTGAGGAGAATTTTTTTTTATTTTTATGTACATAAAACTTAACAGTACACATTTAACCCAATTTAGCAGCCAGTTCTTTAGCCTTCACCTTTTTCAGCTTGGCAATGTGAGGCATGGATTCTGGGCTCAGGACATTGCCTCCCCAGTGGGAGCAGAGCTCATCATATCTCTTGTAATTGGTACCGACAGTTTGTACCAGCTAGGGCAGAGCACCATTGTGCTGAGAGTTAACCTGGGCAAAGGCAATGCTGATACTGATTTCCCCGTGCATCAGACATCCCAGCCTGGCCTTCCTCTTGATGATGGATTAGGGAATCCCCACTTGCAGGACACAGGGCAGACAGGAAGACAGCCAGATGAAGGGACTGCATGTCATATGCAGTCACCCTTGTCTGAGCCT
Organism: Hystrix cristata; assembly: GCA_004026905.1. Lineage (NCBI taxonomy): Eukaryota > Metazoa > Chordata > Mammalia > Rodentia > Hystricidae > Hystrix > Hystrix cristata. The sequence continues at coordinate 7,256 of PVJO010021221.1, read as the reverse complement.
TCTTGTTCTTCACCAGGGTGATGAATGACAGTATTAACCCTACTCAGAATGGGTGATCTCTTAGTGGGGGCATCTATTTTGCTGAAGCTTTCTTCTCAGTCCAGGCCAACAGTCTCTGCCGCTGCTTCTGCTTTGTCTCTGGTCTGTACTTGTGGGCCACCTTACCAAGCTGGTAGCTGTTTGACTTTTCATGACCTGAGTGAACTGGTTAATTGCAGGAGACACTTTAGGCTGCTTAAACATAGCCCTTTGCCACTACAGCTGAATATGGCAGAGCTGTTTGACAAAGCCAGTGAAATCCCTTTTGGACTGGATGTCCTGTTCCGTGCCAAAATTGTTAGTCCTTTTCTCAAACAAGAGATTTATCAGTGTGGGCCCTAGCTTCTTTATGACAGCAAGGCTGGCAAGAAAACCACCTTCTTCCCCTTGGCCTTCTTTCTTTTCAACATGTGGGAGGCTAGAAGGGAGCTCTTTTTAACTTTTACCACCGAAATGTCTATCCCTAGACATATATATAGTTTAATGTTGCCTGTTTTTGGGGGGTTTTTTTGGTGCTGGGGATTGAACTCAGGGCCTTGTGGTTTTGCAAGGCAAAAGCATTCTAACCCTTGAGCTAAATCCCCAGGCTAATGTTGCCCATTTTGATTTATTATTTTCTTTTGATTAGTGCTGGGGATTAAACCCAGAGCCCCAGGCACGCTAAACATGCATTCTACCATTGAGCTGTACCCTCCAGCCTGGCGATAAGTCTGTGAATTCTCTTGCTCCAAAGGTGTCAGAATCCGGGCCATTTAACCTGTCAGAGTTTTCTGTGGTCTGGATTTTACTGATGATTATTTTCAGTGTCAATTAGTATGTTGCTCTGTTGTTCATATTACCTGAATAATAATTGGCAGCTGAATTTTGAGACTCAGGCAGACCCAGGCTGAGCCCTGTGGCAAGACTAGATGCAGTATTTTCTTTTAATCAGGAAACATTTAATGTCTAGTTATTTTTGTGTTTGTCATATTAGCAACTATGGATTTCAGTGCCTAGATCTGTTAATTCATTGCGGTTGCTTAGAATGTTGATATTCTAATATTATAAAAAGTTTAATTTATTAATTGAAATGTTTTATAAAGAGATATTATTCTTCCTCTACTAATTTTGGTTACAAATACTATTTGGCTACTCATTGGTGCAGCTCACATAAGAAAACTAATGCCTGAATTTTATCCACTTAAATTTAGCGATTTTATTGAAGACAAGTGTCTTAACTAATGATCCTTAAGAAAGTTTCGTAAATAATCAAATGAACCATCTTAATTCTTAGGAAATCTTTTCTCTTAACACCCCCAAATCCTCCAGCAGCCTATTTCTGCTTTAAACCTTTGTTATCTTGGATGCTGTTCCACTTAGTTTGGTTGCTTAAAAGCAGCCAGCTCTGTGTCATTAGATATGGAATGATCTTCAAGGTATAATGTGAAGTTTTTTAAAAAAAGCAAATGTATGCTGTGCAATATGTGTATACCAAATTCTACCAATATGGGAGTGCCTTCAACCTATTACTTTCCTTGACCTGCTGTTTCAAAATAGAACTTTATAGCCATATAAAACTACTGGTTTATATTAATTTTATAGCAAAATGTATATATTATGGCCTAAATTGTGATCAAATTAATAGTATTTAGCGCCATAATTTAACAACTCCTATGGCAATCAAGGAATCTGATTTTCAGTCTTAAAATATTTGACTGTTGTGCTGTTACCTTCAATTTTGTATGATTGACTTAATTTTTTAGTTCACAAAGTCCTCTTTGGCAGTAACTACAATTTATATACCTTATCATTCCAATCTCAAGCTGTCTGTCTCTTTCTTTGTGGTTGTTGCTGTTCAGAGGAAGTACAAGAATACAAATGGTTTAAAAAGATATTTCTTCCATAGCCAGTATTACCCTGCAGATAGTTGTAGTCTAATACAAAATGCCTTTGATATAATACTTGTAGCCCAATCTCAAGGCTGCTGAGGGGTCGAGAAGTTCCTTATGGTGTTTGCCACATGCTCAATCTTCTGATAAGGTCTCCTTTAAAATCTGTTCAGATTTTAATGCAAATTAGTATTGAATTCTTGTTATGTGTAGTTATAAATGAGGAGTCCTTTCTCAGCTGCTAAAAGCACATCTGGTAGTGGGATTAAGACCATTGTAAAGCAGCTGCTGCCAGTGACCTCAAAGTAACATCTAGCCAGGACTGCCAGTTACAGTAATTTCTGTGTTAAGATGGCAAATTAAAAACATGAATAATTTTTAAAAATATTAGCAAGTTCCTTTGTAAAATGGAGCTAATGAGTTTTTAGGTTTGATTACTGTTGATACATTTTCTAGCTAGTTATTTATAAGATATATTTATTATTGGATACCTCAACATATAAAATACAAGTATAAGAGAAATTTTCACCGAAATATTATGTGATTGGTATTGTACTTTGTGTTCCATGCTCAGAATGGGGACTTGTGTGCCCGATAAGGCTCTGAGCTATCATAATAACATGACACACTTTTATTAAATATATGTCATACCTGACTTTGTTGCTGTTCAGACAATTGCTTGTGTACTTTCCAACTCTGTTCCTTTCTAAATATCCTGTATGTAAAGAATTGCTGGCAGTTCATTTAATTTTTTAGTTAAAAGCATTGCTTCAGACCTACTAATAATTGAGTTTCCATGATATGTAATTTTATTTTTTATGCCATCATTTAATGTACTTTGTTTTTGAAGGCCTGCTGACTATTCAAACTTATGAAATCTCAAGTCTGCTTTGTTTTAGAATTCAGGAAATTGAACAGAAATAAGAACTGTAAAGTTAGCCCCCCCTCTTTGGGTGCTGGGGATCGAACTCAGGGCCTTGTGCTTGCTAGGCAAGCACTTTACCACTGAGCTAAATTCCCAACCCTGTTAATACCTTTTAAAAAGCTTGGTATTTAAGAACTGTGGACTGTTGTTACATAGCATTGTACATTGTTACAGAGACCTTCTGAATTCTCTTAATGACATTTTTCAGTTTTGGTAGCTTTTAATTATTTAAGAAATTAGAGCCCATGTATAGTGTTTGCACCTGTAATCCCAGCATTCTGGAGGGCTGAGATAGGAGTATTATAAGTTCCAGTGAAGGAAGGAAGGGAGGAAGGAGGAAGAACATGAGATGGGATGGGATGGGAAGGAAGGGAAGGGAAAGAAAGGGAAAGGAGGAAAAAGGAATTAGAAAATTCTTCAAAAAAGAAGTCCTGTATGAAATTACATCAGCATTTTGATCCTCAGCACCCCCCCCCAAATTATATCAGCATTGTGTCAGTTGGGGTACAAATGGCATATTATTGCAAGAAAAATTCGAAAAATTTTGAAGTTTGTTTATAGTATAAAAATCCAATTTGTATCCAAAAAGATACAAATGAAAAATATATGAAATGAAAAATATATGAGAATTGATGAGTGTTTATGATGAGAGTATATGAGCATTGCTTAACATAGTAACACTCTTTACATTTCTAATTTAGGTGATGGAATATGAGAATAGGATTCGAGCATACTCGACACCAGACAAAATCTTCCGATATTTCGCCACCTTGAAAATAATCAATGAGCCTGGTGAAACAGAAGTGTTTATGACTCCACAAGATTTTGTGCGATCCATAACTCCCAATGAAAAACAACCAGAACGTAAGGTGCTAGAGTGAAAAATAAGATTCTGTTATAGATCTCTTTGCTTATTTCCATGTATTGCCTAAATTTTATTGGTCCATGCAATAATTATATGCACTGTGCTACTCTTGACTGTTAGGTATTGTGCTGAGCCATAGGAGTACAAACAAGGGAGCAAGGGGCAGAGGGTGGGATTCAGGAGATTGTACCCCTGTGGCTGAAATTCATCGCCTGCAATGAGAGTGTTCCTGAAGGAAATGTGTCATACACATGACTACTGTAAGGTTAGTTCTTAGTGAAAGAGATAAAGACAGTGATAGATAATTTCAGGAATGTAGCATTTGCAAAGATTATGCACAGGTCCTGTGGAGTAAAAAGAGGATATATTTAGCTCAGTCTGGATGTTTGGAGAATGCTTTCTAGAGGATACATCTAGGTTCGAATAAAATTTAGGTAAGCAAAGAACTGTGGAAAGGATGTCTTGTTTAGAGGAAACAACCTGAGCAAACAAGGTTTGTGGACAGAAAATAAATGGCCTCAAGTTAAATGCAACAATTTAGTAATGTATTTGCAAGGAAAGATGATGGAGTAGGGAGCTCCGAGATTCAAATCTTCTACTGAAGCAACCATTAAGCTGACAAAAACAGACCAGAAATAGTTTTGGAACTCTGCAATCTAATTAGCATACAGCCAGGGCAGTGCTTAATGGAAAAAGAGGTTCCTAAATTTTGGCGATTGGTACTTTTGCCTGCTGTGCCCTATTTCCTAGCTCAGCAACCACCATCTGGTTGGCAGCTACATTGCTGTGTGGCTCACTGTTTGGGAGGCAGGGCTGCGGGGAAGGGAGGCGGGCAGTACTGACCTTGTTCTCAAAAATTGTGACTGTACAACTTGACCTGTCCAACATTTCCCTGAGCAACTAACTAGTGCAAGGTTTGCATTTATTTCATCTGCCTAGGGCTTGAGTAGCTTCCCATGTGTCATCTACCAAAAACAATTTAAAGACATGCAGTATACTACCTGTAGTCACCCAATTCCGGTGGACAGCAAATAGGACAAGCAGGAGACAGAGTGAAAAGCCTGGGAAGGGTGAGAGTGAGGAGAAAGACATTTGGAGGAATTTTTATTTATTTTTCAAGAGCACTAATGCACTTTATTTACTTTCATTTAACTCCTTGAGAGGTACAGCATCATGCGGGTTATTCATCCAGTGGCCTTGGCAAGAAGGTTGCTCCAAGATTTGACATGAACCACAATACTGTTCCTATATGCATGAGTTACCTTTCCCCATATTACTCTGGTTTTGTTTGGTTTGCTACCAGAAATCATTGTTATTTTTTGCTTTATACACGTAAGTACATCTCTTGCACAAATAAAATTCAGTTTCATCTCTGGCATAAGCACCTTCAGTTGTAAGAAGAGATGCGTGTTCCCTTTGGTTTCACACTGCTTACAGCCAGCAAATATGGCCTGTTCTACAACCTTCCAGACACATTTGTGTTGTAGAAGTCCCGTTCCCAGCAGGTCTGTACAGTCTGTGAGATGGTGAAAAGAGCAAGAATAGAGCTATGAAGAGTCATCACACAAACTGAGGAATACACAGTGCAGCATGCATACTCTAGACCACTTACTTGGAAAAGACTTGAGTGTGCCATGCAAATAAGGTGAAAGCTAAGGCAGGATTATAGATGGCCTGACTAAACATTGAGCCTGAGCTCAGGGCCAATATGCAAACACTGGATGAAGGTTTCTTTTGTTTTCCATTCTTTTTGGCTCGAGCATTTAAAGAAATCTTTGTCAGTTGACTTGCCTACTGCTTAGATAACAGAGCAGCAGCTGCAGGTGACACTTGGCAAGGAATACAGTCATTGTAAGAATACCTTGGAAAAGTCACTAAGCCAGGCCAGTGGCATATGCTTGTGATCCCAGCTACTCGGGAGGCTGAAGGATCATGTTTGAGGCCAGCCTGGGCAACTTAGTGAGACTCAGTCTGAAAATAAAACTTTTAAAAAGGGCTCAGTGATGGAGCACTTGCTTAGCATGTGCAAGGCCCTGGGTTTAATTCCTAGTACCAACAAATCAAAACAAAATAAAACACATTTGACTACCGTCTTCAACAAGCAGCAACACCAAACCCCAGAGAGTAGGTTAATATTGAAAATGTCCAATTTTTAAATAAAATGCACTATAATAGTCAAAATATCCAGTTTTTAATAAGACATTAAATGGCATATCAGCAAGTAAGAACACTGCACTCCTATTAATAGAATAGGAACTAAAAAATATGATAGACAGCATCCCTAAGGGTAGGATGCCATGCAGTATAGTAGCATACACATAATAAGAGTTCCAGAAGGAGAAATTATGATACTGCCAGATAAACAGAAGCTTAGGTAGTTTGTTGATCATTGACATGACTTACATGAAAAGCTAAAGAAAGCGCTTTAGGTTGAAGTAGAAAGATACTGGACAGAAATTTGAAGTTATGTAAGGAAATATAAAACATTAAACACCAGTAAGAGTAACTTCATAAGTAATATAAAAGCAGTTGCAGGATAAGCATCCCTAATCTAAAATCTGTAAGCCAAAATGCTCCAAATCAAATTCTTTTTTTTTTTAATTTTTTTATTATTTTTACCAAGAACATGTATTGGTACATTGTATACATAATGATCATAATCAACATGGTTATTTTGTACCTGTACATGATACATCTTGGTTTTCCCCCCTCTTCCCCCCTTCCCCTCCCCTCCCTTCCATTCACCCACCCCTCCCTATTTGCAACAAATGTAGCTACACTTTCCCATTTTTTCCCCTTTCATCTTACTTTTCTTTTAACCTTCTTCTTTATCCCCCTTTTCCCTATCTAGTTCTCTTTTGAATACTATCTCTCTTCTTCTTTTTTAAACAAAATATCTATTCTACCCCTTTGTCCTTATTTACACTTATGGTTTCTCATATCACAGAAACAATTCGATGTGTACTAATAAGTGTATGATTTATTTCACTTAATAATATGTTCTCCAGGATCATCCATTTACATACAAATGACTCTAGTTTATCCTTTTTTATGGCGGTGTAGTACTCCATTGTGTAGAAAAACCACATCTTCTTTAGACATTCATCAGTTGTTGGGCACTTAGGTTGTTTCCAAGACTTAGCTATTACAAATTGTGCTGCTATGAACATGGTTGTGCATATATCACTGTGATATGATGATTTCAATTCTTCTGGGAAGATACCAAGCAGAGGAATAGCCGGGTCAAATGGAACCTCTAGTGGTAGTTTTCTGAGGAATCTCCACACTGATTTCCACAGTGGTTGGACCAGTCTACATTCCCACCAACAGTGGAGGAGGGTTCCTTTTTCCCCGCAGCCTTGCCAGCACTTGTTATTGGTTGATTTCTTGATAATAGCTATTCTTTCTGGAGTGAGATGGTATCTTAGTGTTGTTTTGATCTGCATCTCTCAAATGACCAATGATGTTGAACATTTTTTCATATATTTATTTGCCATTTTTATTTCTTCATCTGAGAAATGTTTATTCATTTCAGATGCCCATTTTTGGATAGGGTCTT